>VZSC01016085.1:103791-129625 GCA_013398225.1 Steatornis caripensis | reverse complement strand
GTTTCAGCTTCAAAAATAGCATTCTGAGAAATACTGGATTTGCAGTGTCACCGAGTTGTTATCTAATAAGATTCCAAGTTATATATAGGGTGAAATTCACACACACACATACACACACACGCGCGCACGCACACACACACACACACACATGCACCAAACAATCCCCGAATTGTGAATCCTGCAAGAGACCAGCAAACGAAATGCACCGCCCTTCCCCTCCGGCTCTCCCTTCCCCTCCACCTCCCTCCCCTCCCCGAATCCCTGGCGGGCCGAGGGGCTGTAGCAAAGCCCTTTCGTGGCGCTACCAGCACGTTTTAGGCTCTTGAGCCTACCTAACGGTCCTTTTCCAGGCCTGCTGTAATAGTTTTTCAGACTACCCTGTCTGCTGTTAGCTAATTGCTCTTTACCTTCGCCTCTTTCTTTCTTTTTCGCCCCCCTGTGTGGTTTTGCCTCCTCCTCATCAACAGGCAACACAATGTGTCAGGACTGCAGCGAGGAGAATTTCATTCGTGTGGCATGCGAGGTCAGCCGCTGCCAAACCATCAGATAACGCGGCTGGATGTTACTTCCCGATTTAATGTTTTACCTGCCATTTCCAAATAGGTAATTACGGAGAACAGAGCGCAACGAAAAACATGTGCATGATTTTAGTTGAGGCTTGGTTAAAAAACCTCAACTGAGCAAGCAGACCGTGGCCTAGCAAAAGATAGGATCAGCCATCGGTGTTTTCGGGCTGTTACTGTCGGATTACAAAGCTTTGCAGAGTCAGTATAGGCACTAAGTGAAAAGAAGAAAGAATAGCAAAGTCCAAGTAATGAATTCCTTCAAGTAATTGAAACAAGGAAGTGGTAGTGACAAGAATTCATTTTTACAGAGCTGCGGCTTCGAGGCTCGCGAGGTAAAAAGGGACTTAACTAAAGCATATGCAAATATAAATAGTGTTTAAACATTCCAAGAATGTTGCACTAATAAATGTTGTGCATTGCAGCCTTTGAAAATCAAGATCATAGTCAACTAGAGGTGAGAATTCTTTCGAGTGTCTTCGAGTTCCACTATCTAAACCAGCTGTCATCAAAAACCTCATAGTTCCTCCCTTTCTCTGTAGTGTGTGCACATGAGTATGCGTATATATAAAAGACATTTTTGGGGAAAAAGCAATTGCTATTGTTCGTGCAAAGTGATACTGTCTCTCAGTTTTGCTTCAGGACATGTTTATTTAAGACCTTCCTTTCGAGATCCATGAGGAGAGTAATTGGTTTTAAAGAAGTTTTCTATAAAATTAGAGCTATACTGAAAAAGAAAAGTGCGTTTCTGCCAACAGTGCCACAACTGCTAAGAAACGGAGATGTCAATTCTCATTGTCGCTTAATGAAGAGAGTGGTTTATGGCAGACAATATTACTCGTGGTGGTGTGGAGTTTGCCTTGAGTTGGGATACTTAGAATACCGTGCATTACATATTTTAGAGTTGATTGGCAGCAGCCGTTTGTAGTATCCAAAGCAATCATTGGCGTCTTTAAAGATTTATTGTCTTTAAGCATAATGGCAATACAGTTTTCATGCTTTTACATTTGCTATTTTTATTTTTAACTGCTAGCCCCAAATCTGCCAGAACTAATTTCAGTTGTTTTGTCTAATACTGGATGATAGGTTGTCAACTCGCTGTATAATGCCTTAAAGATTTTTTTAAATCTTGGTTTTACCTTTTTATGACGGCAGTTCAAAACACGTATTTTATTCGTAGCAGTTGACTACGTATGTCCATAAAATGTTTGACATCTCATGGCATACTCTTACAATCTCAGCACAATGAATCAGAATAGCCAAGTAAGCATCAGCAAATATTTTTGTTTAGAATAATCTGCATATATTGATTTGTTTAATGCTTTTATTTCGTCTGAGGTATGTTTCAAAGCTGCAGCTTGATATTCCAAAGTGGATATACTGTGGAAATACTATCCGACTAAACAGAATAGCTGTGGGAAAGCTGCTGTTCACTTTCTTAATGTAGACTAAGTATATAAAAGAAGTAGGTTTTTGTAAGATCATGGCCTAGTCTAGGCTACTTTGAAGCTTGTTACGCCAATTAAAGAAACCCCAAAGACAACGTAAGCTGCATTGTTAGTTGATATTCTGTGAACGTACGTGGATCTTTATAGAAGCGGTCCTCTTTTCTCCCAGGTAAGGTAAAAAAAGCGGGTTTAATTTCTTTGCGTTCAAACATTTGCAGATAATTCATAGATTAGTGCTTAACAGTGTGTACCCCTCGACCTTGCTTCCATTAATTCCAGTGGAACTCTGATCCCTTTGAAAAAGGTGGACAACATGGGAGATGAAGCAGTGAAATCATCACGGGAGACACACAAACACACACAATTGTTTGTCTTAATAAACGGCAAACGATATAGCCGCTTTATCCACTAATTGTCCTTAACAAGGTTTCAAGGATGCCCTATTTTACCACAGAAAGAGGTGTTTCTTGAGTGCTCAGCTTTTTGTCACATTCTGTCCTGTAGCTGAACCTTCACTACCGTCCCCAGGATGCTTTAGCACAAGTGAGCTCTGGCAGGCGTGGGGAGATTTCAGTTCTGTTTCCAGCTGTGACCATGACAAGGCACCATGCCTCAGTTTCCCTGTGTACACAGTGCGGCGTAGTGGTGGTGGCTGCTTTTCAGAGAGCTTTGATATTTACAGATAAAAAAACTCTGCGTGAGACCTTTGTCTTATACTTAGCATCAGCTGAATTACAGAGGCCTGCACTTCTGTTGTGGTTTTATCCTGCTGCTGAACTAGCATGACAGTCATGCAATGCTTGTACAAATACTTGAACTTCTGGAGACTTTGAAAGTTCGGGATGATTCTCCCATTGTGAGGGAACATTTAATATAAAGTTGAGAGCTTTGTGTTCTTTCTGGTCCATGCTGAAGATGACAACATTAGCTTGAGGCAAGCTACTTGAGCCTCCAGTGGCTCGGGCTTGGGTTGATTTTGTTATCAGGTCCTTTCCTTGCTGGTGACCTGAAGTGGTGATTATTGCCTGCAAACGGTATCAAAAATCTTTCCCAGAAAGCAGCAAGAGAAAGAACCTTGGGCATCAACTGCTGTCCCAGGGGCAAGAGTCAGCATAAAGGGAGTTCAATAGTATGAACAAATGCATCTTTGTACTTCGAGTCGCTAGTGGATATTCCCCTCCTCAAAAGCCCAGGGAGTTTCCTGAAGCGAAATAGGACTTTGGCAGCTTTCCAGACGGTCCCGATCCTTCTGCTGCCTCTTTTGATTTACCCAGGTGCTTCCCACTTGTGCATCCCACTTGTGCTTGAAGGAAGAAACGGGGAGCAGGAGGGTGACCTAGAAGCGAAGGGTAAGGGACGGAAAGGCTGCTGCAAAGTCCCTGATTCATGTTGGGAAGCTCCCTGCCTACCGAGGAGCATGTGCAGACAGCTGACAGCTGTTTTGGTAGTCCACAAATGGACTATTCAGGGATGTAGAATGTGAATGGTGAGAAAGGTAATGATATGTGTGATAACAGGAGTAAGTAGCATTATGTGGTCAGAAAAGCGACGTGTCTATTTGGGAGAGTCGGCAAAGGAATGGTGCATAGGAATGGTGGCACTCCTAAACTGCAAGGACACTTGGACAATTTGAGGGATCACTTCAAAATCTAAACATTTAAAGGGTGCTTTAATTTCAACTACAAAGGGATAGTCTGATGATCTATTTCAGATATAAAGTAGGAAATGTAAAGGAAACTTATGTGAAAACAGGTTAATTGTTGTGAACAACAAAAAGGGGGAAAATAATTTAATTTACTTCTCACTTCAACCTTCCTTTACTGTTTTGGCAGACCGTTCCAAGAGTTGTGTTACTTCGTCTGTCTCTTTTCAATTCCGTTTCTTCCAGTTCCGCGTGGGTGCTTTACTGCATGAGCTAACATCTCTTAGGAAAGAGAGGTGCTTCCTGAGTTGGTATGAACTTCTCTGTGGGTGGTGGGATGAGCTGCGGAGTTGTAGGACAATCCTAAGAAGCACACGTTTTTCCACATAGTATGCCTATTTATATCTCAATTTTAAATGGCCTGTTTTGTATGCGCCTGTTGTGTAGTGGCCATCAAATGCCAAGCAAACACTTCTCAGACCAGAGAATATCCCGCTACGTTGGTGCGTATCTATCCCAGGCAATTGCAGACAAGTCACTGCTATAATTAATCTTAGCTGTCCTGGTTCTGTGAAACCTGAACTTATATCCCACAATGCTCTTGGATGCAAACAAACTTCAGAGAAAAAAAGCCCTTGCCTTTTTCTGTTTCCTTTCTTCCCCAAAAGCTGCCCATTTAGAGAGTAATAATGCTTGCAAAAGAGATTAAATCCTACTACGGACCCGTGCAAAACTGTATGTGCAGCAGGAAAATAAAATGTCTGCAAACAAACAAGACTGTAATGTTTTGCCAGCATGGGTACGAATAAACGTAACTGTTAAACTACGCCGAGTTTAGCTCCCGGGATCTGAATACTACTCAAAGCCCCAGCTGAAAATATATGATAGCGCACTGTCCGGCTTGGTAATGCTGTAACGTGCTCTACTGCCTCCTGAACAAGCGCTGCGGCAAACTTCTTGCTGAGACTGAAAACTCTTTAAAACAATGCCTGGGGGCTCACGAGCTTTCTTACTCAGTGCCCTGTAGGCTCACTCTGCGAGGAGGTATCTCGCCTAAAAGAGGCCAAATATCACACAACTGAGCTGGTGGGAAATTCAAACTGTTTTCAGCAAAGAAGTCAATAGAGCTGCTGTAGTGAAAGGTGGTGTTCAGAGTGAGATCACCGTGTTATGATCTCATGCTGAACATCAGGACTGTTTTTTTTCTTGATGGTTATGAAACTAGCCTGAGGCCAGTCTGGTGAGAGTCTAAGAAAGATGTAGAAGAATGTTTGGAGAGCCTGGACTATCAGGGTCCTTATTCCCAAAAAAGTGTAAGAGGCTGAAAGAACATGAGAGAAATGAGAGCTGTATTGTTATGTCCAGTGCCCTCCTCATCCATCCCAAAAATACAAGATCTAGCCATAGACACAGAATGCGCATACTGAGTTGGTGAATAAGCCCTGGCTGCAAGCAGAAAAGGGGAGAAATTACTGAGGGAGAACAAAACGCCTTACAGGAATAATGGAATTCAACAACCAACAAAAAACCCCAGTCACTGAGCCCGTAGAACAGTCTATGGAAGTGCCTTTGCTTAGCACTTTTAAAACTAGACTCCAAAAAAACGTTTGAAGAAATACTGCTGAGAAACGTCTTACATTCCTGGGGTTGCACTAAAGTAGTGTTGCCTGAAGCGTTTCTCATATTTCCATGTTTTCTTATTAACGATGTAAAACTGAAAAATATCTTGAAATTAGAGCTCTTTTCAGAAGGAAACCTTCCCAAATTTGACTTCCTTCAGGTTTAGGTTTTTGTTGTATTTGTTTCAACTTTTTAACTGACACTTCATTTATCTGTCAGTAGAAAAATTATTGCAAAATTAACCGGCAAAGTCAAACTAGAAATGGGCTTGGGACCCAAAATGAAGAATTAAGCTTAAGAGAAATTTTTAATTACCATTCCTTCAGGCATTGGGATTTTGAGTGGGTGCTGAAGGTCAGCCGGGCTTGGGCTCTGTCCGACCAACAAAGGAAATGAGTTTGAGTTGAGGATCTTATGTTCAAAACACCTCCCTTTCAGATATTCGGAGACAGAGACTCTGTCACGATACATACACTGCTCTCCATTCACAGTACGTGAAGTTTCACAAATACCTATATACCTATAGGTCTGAAATAAACCCTTACCTGGCTTAGTATTCCCCGATTTTTTTCTGGTATGTGCTCCAACATCAGCGCTATGAAAAGCCAACCCGAAATGCCAAAATTTGTTTGAGCATTCAAAACCCGCATTGGTTTTTAAGAACATGGACTCAATGCAAATTTAATGCAAAATGAGGTTGATTATGGTTTTACGCAGAAATTTGAATGCCAAAACAGGTGAAAAACATGGCCTTTTCACCTGTTTTTCACTTACAGACTTTTATGACAATTTTACTGTGGGATTCAAAACAAAGCTTGGGCCCTCAGAGGGCCAGAATGACCCCAAGAAAATATTGACTGAGTGCCTGCTGACTCAAACTGCTGAATTTCACACACACCTTTCCTCAAAAGCATCAAGAAGAAAGATTGTGTTTTGAATTTAAAATGAATTTTTGCTCTTGAACATTACTTTATAATAATGTAGCTGTGGGGTTCCAAGTTTATCTCAATGACTTCCAGATCAAATGAGCTCAGTTTGCACGGCAGAAAAATCAGAAAAATGCTTCCCCCCCCACCCCTTGCCAGAATTACAAATTTAGCCTGGGATCTGAGATCCAAGTTGGAATCTTTCTGGCTCATTTATTGGCAGTCATAAGGATTATACAATAACAGTAATGTTGCAATTACAATAGTAAATCTATGCAATTACAATAATAAATAGACGATGGAATGGCCAGAATAAAGTCAGGGGTTTTTTGCCTATAGCTAGGCTTGCTTTATGAAGAAAAATAGCACAAACTTCTATTATGGTTTGAAGTCAATGGCATTTTTTGTCAGCAGAGAATCAAATGCAATTCAGACACATGAGGACATAAATCTATTCGGTAAGTCAGTCACTTTTCAGAACACCGCTGCTTAGTTTTGTTAGTATTCTCTTTTTTAACGTTTTTTATGTTTTTAATGTTTTTTAATGACTTTTTAATGTTTGGCTCAACATAGTCTAGCGAGTCAGGCCTGTTTGGAAGGTTTTTAAAGAAGCGAAGCAACAGGGCAAAGATCTCTTTTTCTCCATCTTAATAATCCTTCTCAGGAATAGGCTTGTGTATCCATTTTAAAGACGCCATTGGCGTGAAGTGCCTCGTGTAGGGTTTTTGTATACAGTTCAGGAGTTACCTGCATGAGAAAAGAGAGCGGGAGCTTTCTGTGGCTGCGTGTCGAAATCCTCCTAGCTGCAAAAGCAGCGAGTGCTGACCTTTGCTCCCTGAACGCGGAGCCTTCTGGCACGGAGCTGAGTTTTCCTACCGCTCTTCAGAACTGTAAATAATGTTAGTACACCCTGAATTCAGTGCATGCAGCACTTTACATTACTATTGTGTATCTTAAAATAAACAACATTGCAAGCTGTTTATTTTGGTGTTACTATGTATGCATTTTTTAAACAGTGGTTACTTAAACAAATGTCTCTGTTCCCACAGCACTTTAAAGCTGCTGTTTGCTCATTGTGGTTTTTGGGTTTTGTCACTTTTGTTTTGATTATTTCTGAAAATCACACTCAAGGATACAGAAGACAGGAGTAAGTTGTACTTGATCCAAACAAATGCTTCATGTCACAGCTTTTTCTTGATGCCAGTTTTTCCCGTGTTCCTAGCAGAAATAAGGATTTTGGTTTAGATCAAACTTAAGAGACCAGCAGTATTCCAGATTGGATGAAACTGCCTTCAAATGCATTTCTGCAGGCCAGTCAGGCCATCCAAGTGTTATCAGAATTTGACTCTGACACAGCAAAATTGTTTGAATAACATAAGTTCAGATGATTTATTTATTGCTCAGCAAAAAAAAAGGTGCAGGGGATGAAAATTTAGGGGAGTGAGGGTTTTTGCATCTCCTTTCCTCCTCTCTCACCAGTCTTCGTTCGTCCACCCTACAATCCTCAAGTGCTAGCACCACGTATGCAAAATTTTGCAGTCGGAAATGCTGGTAAGAGCCACGGAAAAGCCGTTACCAAAGGCATCAAGTTTTCCGAGACGTATTGCTACAGCTTTGTGGCCCTCTGTCTACCCAGGGAACGTGGCGGATGCTTGTAGGTGTGCCGCAGCTCTGCCAGAGGCCTGTGTGCTCTGCGCCGGTTTTTCTTCTTTAGTAGTGAGCTTTCAGCGATGGCTCTGCTTTTTGCTACACCGCGCACGCTATTAGCAGATCTCGGTGTATTTAGCTAAATGTCAGTAAAGGAATTAGGAATAAATTTGTTATTGCTCCCTCCACTCACCCTCCTCACCTTTATAAAAAGTGGCTATTTCAATAGTCAATATGTGACTATGGATCCTCTGTTCCACTTTGCAGGTTTTTCCTAGGTCATCTTCAACTAGTCCTTTTTTGCTAGGGAAGAAGAATGCTCTTCCGAGTCTCTGGAATTGTGTCTTAAGACGCTGAGAAGTCAGAGGCTTTCTCTGTGTGGGTATTGCTCCACTACAAGGAACACTGAGGATAGCGTAGCAAGGCCACCATCTAACCGCCTTCTGTCACTCATTTCTGAGAGAAAAGAGTGTGGCTGGGCAGTCGTGAAAGTGCTGGAGTGATTCCTGTGTGGAAAAGGTTTAACAAGAGTGCTCCAACAATCCTGAGAGCCGGTACTAAATGGTGTTAGGTACCCAAGTAGCCCTTGGCCAGCCCTGGGATCAGAAAGCCACGAGCAAAAGTGTTCGGTTGCCTCATGCTTGGACACAGCCAAGAACTGAGCCTGTATTACTCACTTGTAGAACTTGTAAAGGCTGGCTGTCTTTTGCAACAGAAAGCAATCTCTTCGCTCAGCTGCTAATTGCCCCATGATTTTAATCAAGATTCTTAGGTAAGGAAAATGAGTGTTTGAGAAAAACTGAGTGCAGTTCTTGTCCAACTCGTGTTGACTATAAACCAGTTTGTCCTCCTTAATTATGGTCTTCAAAGATAAACAGGTTGAAGGGAGTGCTACAGTCTTTGGCACAAATACAGCATATCTCGGTGCTTTGTTGAGCAAGTTGTGCGTTTTTGAGAAAGAATTGGAAAGTTGCTTGTATTTTTTAATGTAGTTAAGATTTATTATTTTTTTATTTATAGCTCAGCAGGTGTGTTTTTTCAGCATTGTGTATACACTGCTTTGCCTCTGGACTTCAATACACTGGATAACCCCCGCTCTCTCAATAGAACTGTGTGACAATTAAGGATGAGAGGAGCACTAGATAAACTGGTTGACAGCAGAACACTTAGAGTATGTCATTCTAACTCACTCAGTACAATATACAAGCGTTCCTTAGCCTTCCTATTCACTCCTAACTTTTTAATCTAATCTGCAGAGCTGTTCCATTTTTTCCCCCCATTTTTTCTTTTTCACCTGCTGATTGTTTTTCTCCTAATCAGCCTTACCACAAGTCTTCCAGGTCTTACTCTTGTGCTGCTTCTCTCACTGAGATATGGATTAAATCTGCTGCAATGCTAATATATACATTTTAAACAGTTTTGCTTACTTTTTTCAGTGAAAATACTATGACAACACCCTAATTTGTGGCTGAGATTACTAAAATCACTTAAATCTGTGGATGTGTGTTCCTCCTCTTCTATATGAGAGACAGAAGATGGCAGAATGATTAGCATTTTTTAAATCCTCGTAACCGAAATGAAAACCACTCAGCAACAGAAAAGTTTTGTGAGAAGGAGCAGGTAATATAAAATATTTTAAAAGCATTTTAACGACTGTTTTGATCTTGGTTTTGGCAAAATAAGATCTGCTTTCTTGGCCAGACCGATGGTCCACTGGGGTAGGTAAGGCTCAGCAGTGGGTGGTGATGGGGCCAAGAACTGATGCAAGTATAGGGTGATCCCAGACGGCTCAGTGTGTCCTCCAAGCTTCTGGTGGGCAGAAGTTTAAAGGCTTTCTGAGCTGGAAGTTTGTATCCAGACTGTAGTGTTTAAGAGCCATCAATGCGTCTACAATTTATTTTTAAGCCTGCTATGGACCAAAGAATATATTCATGAGCTGCAGTTAGAACAGCTTAATTTTGGATTATTTGAATCGTTGGGGACGTTTCTTAGAGTATTTTCTGATACGGAATGGGACATTTGACTAAGCTTCGCATTTCTCAATGCGTGGACCTGGGTTCCTAAACCATAATTTAAAAAAAAAAAAAAGAAGAGGAGAAAGCAAGGATATCAGTTTACACTTGGTTTAAAATGAAACCTGCTTTCTTTCTTGTAGCAACAGGAAAAACTTAGTAGCCCTGCAGTTTTCTTAGAAATTTTTGTGAAGTGTTGAGAAAATCTTTTCTTCTTCATTTGGAGGGAACTCTGATCATACCTCTAACATCAGTGAAGGTTTTTTTTTTTTATCCCATTCTCCATCACTCTAATCCTGTTCTTCACATGGTTGGCTCTGGCAAAATAAAACACTGATCAGTCCAAGCATTTGGTAGCGTGCTTTTAAATAAATATCCCCACTGTGTTCTGGTTGAAAGCAGTCACACAGTTTTGACATAACCTAATCATGTGCAAAGCTGAACCTTTGGTAGCTAGTTCTTGCAGACCTTTTTTTTTCTTTTTCTTTTTCTTTTTCTTTTTTTTTTCTCCCTTCTTCACATGGCCCCTTTAGAGCTGCTGGAGGGTGTTGTTGAGAAGTTGCTACCGTTGATACAGTTGCTATTAATCACAGTCTGCCATGTTGTGACGCAGGTTCTAATAACATCCCATTGAGCTGCCGTTGTATGCTGGAGGCTTACCAACAGCACTAGGCCTTTGATATTCATCTCACACCAGGATAAAGAAAATGTAGAGTTTAAAAAAAAAACCTGCAAATAGGCAAAGAACAAAAAAAAAGAGGGAAAACATAGCAAAATCAAAAACAGACACGCTTTCTGTGTGCTGCTTCGTTTACCATGGGAGAAGCAAAGCTATAAATCTCTGCTGTGTTGTTTGAAAATTGAGCATGAGGCTGCTAAATTTATCATTCATTCTTTGTTGTTTCCGGGTAGTAGCTGCCTGACTTGGCTGACTTCGGTTTCTGTCCCCTCCTCAATAACAATTTTTGTTGTTGTCGTCGTTTCAATACATTACACACGCAAATCAAAATTTTACTGGATCAAAGAATGTTGCAGGATTTAGTGAAGTGCTCGTAAAGGGGAGGAGGAACAAATTTGCTGCGTGTTACACATCATGCTTCCTTGGCAACTGATTCCCTCACATTCCTAATTACAGGAATATAATTTTTAAAAATCGGCACGGGCGGGGGGAGGGAGAGGGAGCGCTTCCTTTGGTTAAAGGCATTTGCAATTTTTCAGAAAGGGAAGACTTTGAAAATAATAAAAAAAAAAAGTTCACCCACGTGCTCTGTAAAGATTAAACCTGGAGCCTGATAGAACTGCACAATCACCTTCTTTTGTTAGCACGTCTTGTCCATGTTGAACTGCAAAGAAAAAAAGGTGGAAAGCAAGCCTGCTACAGATGTGACTAGCCATGAATATTCATGAATGCCATTGCTCCTCCTTTTCTACTGGCATCCAAGCCATCCTGATCTCCCTCTCTCTCTCTTTTTTCCTCTTCTCCTTTCCATTCCCTTTCCTTCCTCGAGACTGAACAAGACTGCAGTTTTATTTCGGTAACAGCCTGGTACGATACAGTTATCAGCGGCCTCAGAAGCCTTTTATTTCCATTAAAAAAAAAACAAAGGAAAAAAGAAAAAAATTGTAATTATCCACAGTTTTATGAATCCACCTCCCCTTAATGTTCATTATTTAAACCAGCAGCAATTACAAGTTCAAAGGGGTTTAGAGGGCCAGCAACCCGCATAATCACTGCCAAATTAAGCGGGACTCATTCGTCACAGAAGAGTACACTCTGAGCAGTGAATCATGCATGCAGTGACAGGCACTGATTTACATAAAGACGAAATCTGTGCCCTCTAGGGCTGAGCGTTACTTTATCTCAGTGGCCCTGTGATATATGCGTTTTCTTTTGGTGCTATGAAGGTTCAGAGACTGATGCTGTCTAATACATAATATTTTATTCTTAGTAGCACCGCTAGTGCTGCCACTAATGTATATGTGTATTTGGCCAACAGTAATCTAAACTTCAAGGCACTTGAGTTTTTAAAAGCAAAGTTTTGGCCAGAAATCCCTTTTCTAATCTGTCATGATACTTCTGAGCCTCTTGAATTCCTTTTTTTCCCCCATAACCAATCTGCAGGATGAACACTCATTCTTGAAAAAGATTACTCTGATTGCCCACCCATTGAATCAACATAATATTCTTCTGAGACATTGCAAAGACTTGTACATGTGCAGTATCAGAGGCTGGATATATTACTTCATCCATAGTTTGCTGACTATTCCATGACATTTTAAGGCACGATGGTCCCTCCTGCCAGAGACATGCTATAGGCTCTGGAAGAGATGCATCCATCAAGCCCATCTATACCTCTGGCAGTAGAAGAGGAATGTTTTCTGTTTGTTAGGAAGGGTTCCCTTGCGTTTACCACGCTACTCTGTCTCTTTGACTCTGACCTGTTTAAAGTTACTTTTATATTCTGCTTTAAGACCAAGTTCTACTCAGTTCATTTACCTACGCCCACTGAAGTTACTGTGCTTACTCACGTAGGCAAGGTCTTGACCCTTCAGGTGACAAGTGAATCAATGCAGGGAGTTGCTGTACTCTTATAGGACAGTGAAACTGGAAAAGTAGCTTTCGTGTAATCATTGCTTCCCTTTAGCTATGTTAGCTGCAACTCTTCCCTTCACCGCAACAGGCCTGTGGTATGAACAGCGCGTATAGCGCTTTGAAATGGTACGTGACTTCCCTCGTTTAGGGGTGGTTCATCAAAGTTTCTTCAGGGATGCGCCAGCTACAAATTGTGAGCGGTCACCCTAACACGTAAAGGAACTTTCCCTAAATGAGTTAGATTCTCAGCTGTCCCTAAGGCACAGCAGAGTGACCAGAAAACATGTGGCTATGGCACCTTGGCACAGATGCTGTTTCTACACCAGCTCTGGTGTAGATTGGAGGTAGCTGGAAGTGTCAGAAATCAACGGCAGTCTGATAGCTCTTCTTTTTTCTTTGACATGCCACTGCACTGGGGACTGTGGTGTAGATCTAGCATTGCTGGCTCTGCTCCAGTTGAGTAAGTCTCTCTGCTTTCTGGTCCTGTTAAGCCATTTTAGTGCTGAGGAAGAGCAGCAGTATAACAGAGGCTGGCACAAGTGTTCTGTACATGAACGCACAAGCTGATTTTTTGCACAATGCTACTTGCACGTGAAAGAGAATCACGTTGCATGTGCAAATAGCAGAGGAGAATGTCATTTACGTGTGTCATTGCACTGCCTGTGCAAGTGACTGTGTGCCTCTATTATGTCCTCCGCAACTCTATGTCCTCTGATGGAGGCTGGTGATAAAGAACTTGACTCATTTAGGTAAATGTCGTAGAAACTTAAAGCAAAGCCTGGTTGCAGCATTTTTTTACCTGTATTGGTTAGTGTACGTTCAGTGAGGACACTGAAGGTCCTGTGGGTATAATTCAGGTACCCCCATTTTTAGATAGCAGTGCATATCACTAGAAAAAAAGCTTTTTATGGCTGGTAATTGAAAATTGTACACTGAGTCTGATATGGATATGATTTACACCACCGTAAAATCAGAGTAAACGCAAAGTTGGTGAAAAGGAGATTATAACTTGGACTAACAGTCTTGAAAGTGGAGCAAAGGTCATGAGTGATGGCAAGAGTTGTGTGAACAGACTTCTTTATGTTTATTCTATTATGCGTTGTGGAGTTCAGGAATCGCTGAAGTGTACACTAAGTAAATGTTTGCAATATTACGTATCAAATAGCTCCTTTTATTTCCACTTATTCTTTTTTAAAATTTTATTTTATTAAATGCCTGAAAGATGTTCTGTCACTATGTAAAAATCGGGAAATTCTTTAATATTACATTAATTTTTCAAAGAACGTGGGAAGTAATGTAGTGATCAATGATGGGGAGAGGCGAGAATGAAAATCTCTCTGCTATATTGTAGTCTTTCCTGCTTTATTGATCCAAGACATTTTAATATGCAGAACTTGGCCCCTAGGAGTGTCTGTCTTCGGACATTTCTGGCTCCCACGCGCTGTCTTTAAATTTCCTTGTGTTTCTTATGGTCTTTTACAGAAAAGTGAATTGCTGAAATGTTTTTAATTATGTTCCCACAGAAGAGTTGTCAGAGAGGAGTTGCAAAGCCTTTACCCACCTAATTTCTCACTTTGAATTCACTCATCTTCATCAGCAGTTTAAGTTAAAATGTCAAATTTTGTTGACCTGGCCTTTAAGAACCGCTGCAACAGGATTCATCATTTGTCAAAGTGCCAAAGCTTTTTGTGCTTCTTTTAAAGTGCAGATGTGTAAAGTAAGCTTGGGTTTGGCTGTTTTTAGAAAATAGCACATTGGCACGCATGGAATCGGGACACCAGAGCTGTCCCATCCACATCTACCTTATTTTAAATCTAAAAGACTAACTTTTGGAACTGGTGGGTTTTAGCAATTGCGAGACAGTGGAATTGCAGGATACTGCATTCCCTGGGCTGTTTGGAGCAGTGGTCAATGCTCCTGGCCCTGAGGGATGGAAGAACAATGAAAAGAAAATGGCATTTCGATGTGAGATCTATTTACTAGAGATCAAGCAACTATGGAATATGGCATTTGTCAAGCATGTATCAATGTCACCTCAAACTAAGAAATGTAGGCTACGCAGATGACGCAGTCTCAGGGAGGTGTGGTGATCTCTGTAAGTTTCTACCAAAATCTTTGGAAAACTTGGGCAGCCTTGCTTTCAGCTCTACAAACGGCTGCACTGTGACGCAGCCGATACAGTGAGCATATGTAGATACTTAATACGGCAAACACCTTGTTTTCTTTCACTCTCTGTCTTGTGCATAAATTTTCAGATTGAATTTATTTTGATTTCTCTGTTTTAGCTGCGGACATAGTGTGTTGGGAAATGCTTGGGGGATATAGTTGCTTTAATGATCAAATTCTGTTTCTCTTTGGTCCAGCCTGTATGAAATCTTGATGCAGTGCAGAACTAAAATACCCATCAATGTTCCTTTTATTGGACATGCTTTGTACACTGTGGTGAAATTATATGCATCCACATAGGTTGTTAGGAAAAACATGCCACTGATGTGCAGTGAGGGAGCATTAATTGTGTAGATGCCCCAAGACTGTACCAATGAGCAGAGCACACTGTAGTGGTCATATGAATCTGTCTTGAATAAAAATTACCGAACAGGTTTTCAACCAGTAGCCTAAGGTGAAACCCTAGTGATAATAAATACGTGCAGATGAACGAGATCTTTTCTGTCTTTATCATTTGTGAGTCTTGGTGCTGTAGATATAGGGATAGACATCTAGGAAAGATTAACAATTAAGTTGGCATATGCTTTGCCATACCTGATAAGCCCATGTTGTGCTTATTAATGTGGAAGTATGCTGCTGTGCAGTCCAGAAGCATTCCCAGAAGAAAGCATGGCTGGCCCTCTTTTCGTCCCAGGGAAATGGGGCTTCTTTCACCTCCCCTATGCTGCCACCACCTCATGTTGCATTAGCCAGATGCCTTTCCTCTCCCTGCAAACATCAGTTCCGCTATTGAGCAGCCTCTTCTGGTGTTGCCTCTCAGTCCAGCAAAGCATCCATGTCCTCTGCCCCTGTGTGGCTGCGGGAAGATCTGACGGGAAGGTCTTCAGTTGGCGCAAATGACACAGCTCCACTGAAATCCAGTTTTTGGCAGTACGCACTTGCCGAGTATTTATGGCCTGTCTAACGCGTAGACTTAAGAGCACTGACTTTTTATGCCAGCTTGTTAAGGCTAGGCCCCTACTTCTGTGCAGTAGAGAAATTCACAATCTGCATTTTCTGAATGCCATGAAAGGCACCTTTAAAGTGTTGACTTCCATCTTTACCGGTTTTAACTCTGAAGGAGTCGGTGCCTGCAGTGGTTACATAGTAATACCATTTTCCTTAATGCCCACGTATTTATTCACAGATGGCCCTACAAATTTTTTTGATGCACTCCTAGAATCTGGTTCAAACTTAACCTCAGAAGAAAGTGGGGACCATGTTGGCACACTGCAATGGTCACCGCACGGTGAACAATTAACACTGTGGTTTGTATAGACCCCTAAACTGGGCATACACACATCAGGCTGTATCCGGAGCACATATGTGCTCCATTGATTTCTATCTAAACTTCTTAAGAGTCTATTATCAGTCAGTAGATTTACAGCAGGTCTGAGAGTCCTCCAGTTTATACCGTTTAGATTGAAGCTGTTGTAGCCTCTGACAGTTCCTGGAATCAGGGAATCACAAAAGTAGCTTACAGTCACCTCATTTTCACCGTGCTCATGCCTTGAAAACAATTTTTGGAATCAATTTTTCTGAAATGGAAATCCTTTGATTTCCTCTGACACTGATTGACGCTTAGGTGACATCTCCAGCAAGCAACCATGCGGAAAAATTCGGGGTTTGTTTTTTGGCTTATAGCCAACATCCAGAAAACAAGCTTTGGAAAAAAAAAAAAATCTATGATGTCTAAAAAGAAAGAACATAATACATTTCTAGCTGTTAACTCTTATCATATTATTTTAGGTGTAAGTTTTTTCATGTAAATTACCCAAACCATGAGGTTGGGGTTTTTTTGGAATTGGTATCTGTAATGCTTGTGCTAAATAAACTAAGATAGTTTTTATAATTTTCCAGAAAATGACAAACCGTGTCTTTTAACAGTTAAAAACTTCAAGAAATATTTCAAATTACTTTTGACAGTGTGTTAGCATGAGTGAAAATCTTTATCTAAAGATCCCACTCGACTTTCTGAAGCACTTAAAATATTACCAGAAAATTGTTTCTGTGGCTTATTATAGAAATAAGTGGATATGTGAATAAAGTTTTTGGTGGAAAGGAATACTGCACAAAAGGATTTAAAGGTGATTATTGATTTTTCTCTTGCTTTTGGTTGTGTTTCCAAAACCAAGGTTCAATATTAATATAATGGGGCCAGTGATCATTCCTATATTTGAGAATCCCTTTCTTTCCTGTTTATTGATTATAAAGCAGCTGGATTTTTCGCTGTTGAATGAATATCAGAGAGAGGAGGCGATAGTATGACTTCACCGTTATGGATGACATCAGTACCCTTTCAGTCGGTCTTCTAGGTTCATGACCTTACTTCCGGTCGCAAACCCCATTTCTGGAATTGAATTTTTGCTAGGTTCGTGACCCCACCCCATAAATGCCATGACCTGAATTGGGATCACGACCCCTTGGTTCGGAGCCACTCTCCTACATCCTTGTGCTTGACCAGTTTGGCGTATGAATTCAGACTAATTTGCTTTGTAAAGGCTTAAAATAGAGAAGTATCCCTTTTGTTTACCCAAGTTGTCATTTCTAGGCAGATGGAAGTAAAATTGACAATAAAATAGTTAAAGAAATGGAATAATTTTTGTTTACGTTGAGGAGGTTGTTCCTTTTTAGCATTCTTTCTATAGACTTTTCTGAAACTGATTCACAGCTGCACAAATGATAGTTAGATGTGAGTATTTCTCTATGTGTGTTAGCTTAAATGACTGCTGTTAACTGTAAGCTATTAGAAATACCTCCATGTGTACTGTTAGAGGAACTAAATATCTGATAAATCCACATCCCTGAATACAACGTATTGATAACAGATGTTAGCAGTTTGGCTACTCACCTTGCTTAAATTATATGAAGAAAAAATGTTAGGTCATAAAATCATTAAGGTTCGTCGTGTAATGAGAGGTACTTTACGGCTGAGGTCTCCAGGCTAAGGATATGACCAGGTGGGACCGGTCCAAGATCTTCAGAGACAGCATAACGTAAGGTGTTGCCATACTGATGAAACATCTGGGATACATACCAAAAAACCCAGCTGCTCAATCAACATAACAGCACTTTACATGCATCATTGGTTGAGGGCTTTTTCCTATACTGAAACACTAACTTTCTTTCTTTAGCCTCTGTTAGAAGACAGCAAACCAGAGTATCTGCGCAGATACTACAAAAGTGTAAATGAAAAGGACTAAGGTTGGTGTATGAGCTGCAGGGAAAAAAACCCAAAACAACAGGGCAGCACTTACACTGAATTTAGTGTTGTCCTTTCTTTCTTTCACGAGAATTGCTTTGGTTTGCGTTCCTCAAAGCAGTTTAAAAGTTTTTTAGCACTTCAGGAGTTTCTACTCACTTCCTAATGGGAAGGAACAAAGTCAGACTTACGGAAACTATGTGTGCAATTGGCAGGGATTTTAGAATTGGTGTGTCTATTGGTTCGCAGGCTAGGCTTGTCCTGATATAGATACAGTCACGCATGTGTGATTCATTAATGGTAATGGGGAGTTTACTGATGTGACCGCTCATGCATATCTCATACAAATAAAATATTCTGTGCGGTCTTTTGACGTGATTGGTACACTTATGACTTGATCCAAGTCCCAAAGAACCTAATGGATGGTCGCCTTTTAGAGCTGGAGCCAACAAAGATAGTCAGAAGATTTCAGCGTGGAGAGGGTAGGCTTGGATTTTGGCAGGCTTTTTTTTGTTTGTTTAACAGAGAAATATTTTAATTAAATCGCCCTTGAAGATCGTCAGAGATGCCTAAAGCCTGACACCTCTCTGCTTAAGGACCAAGAGTTGCTCAAGGGAAAGAGGGATCCAAGGCTTTCCACAGGGTATAGCATCAAACCTGTCTTGCGAGTTGCTCAGCTGAAATGCTCTTCAGTGTTTTTGGCCGAGACAGACAGCAAATGTGTCAGCAGGAGCGTGGGTAGGGTATGGCAGGCAAACGTTTGTGTGCAGGGCCCAAGGTTTTAAAAGAGCTCGGTGAAGGTGGTGAGCACTGTTGGAAAGTCACCCCTTGATGTCATGGATGGTACCAAACCAGGCCGTGGGCGCAGATTTGAAATGGTCACATAGGTCACTCAGTGCAGCCACGGAGTGATAGGTTCACTGATTTGATTCAGAGTCAAGTCAGTGTCAGAGCAGAAATGCAAGAAGCTAAAGACAAGTGGGCATGCAGCGCAGCACGGCTTTAGAGGACTTCTGAGAAATTTATAAGACGGCCTCATTTTCAAATATTTACATGGGAAGTGAATGGGGAAGCTCTTTTTAACGAATGTCTGGATCAGCACTATATCAACACGCAGTATGTTAGATTTCTACAAAGGCTATTTTTATTATATATGCTTAACAGACATACTGCTATTTTGAGCGGAGAATTTTTTTTTTTGTGAGAAGTAAAGATAAATGTTCCTTTGGATGAAGGGAGGGATGGAAAGCTGTAGACTGTTCAGTGCGATAGGTATTAGAGAAATCACACTCGAGATAGCAATGTAATGCTGGAAGTATTTAGATAACTTGTCTTGAAGTTTCTAAGTCATCAAATAAGATAGCAAATATCAAGTGAAATATTTATACTTCAGTTGCATGCCACATGCATTGGCAAGATAGCTCAGTCTTTTATTTTTAAGTTTTTGCTAGGCTAGCAGATATTTCAGATACTGGATCCCTGGAGGCAGTGGCCAAAATCAGGGCTCTACTAAGACTGAACATTTAGAGAGTTTGGGCTATAACAGTAGTATAAAGTTTAAAATACAACCTTTTGTGACAGAAATATTCCAAGTGGGGTTCTCTGAAACCATTGAGAGACAACAGCAAAGTTCCATCATAAAGCAGCTATATTACTTTTGCATGTCCAAAACCTAAATACGACTTCAGATTTGCCTGATGTATTGTTATGACCTCATATATAAACAATAGCAAGGCTCAAAGGACACTTCATAGGTTGCTAAGTGAAGGACTTTGAAGTTAGAGAATGTCAGATATTTTCTTCGCTCTCAGTTCCACTCTCTATGTATCGCCTTTGTGGTGAATGAAGCCTGTATCCTTTCACTGGAGGAGAGAGAAAATTGTATGCGTTCATACAATTAAAGACTGCATCATGATATGCACGTAGAATGGGTATTTTCCTAGGGCAAAGAAAAGTCATTTTCCTAGTGTGCTTCCTGCTGATTTTTAGGCCCACCACAAACAACACATTAAAAAAGAAAGCAATGAAATTTTAAAACTCATTAGCTTACCTAACCGCAGGAACCATTAACATGTCCTCTTACCATAGGGCGGGATGCATTTCACTCACTGCTTAAATGCAGATACTTCTGTGATGATACCTCTCGCTCTCATAACAAAGCACAAAAAATAAAAAAAAAACATAGCAAAGAAAGCAAGGGTAAAAATGATGACACCCCACTGAAGTTGCAGGAGGAAACTCAGGAAGGAAATGGGAACTTGGTGAGTTATTGTTAACGCTATGATTAACATTCATCCTTTATAATTTTCTAAGTGTTTTGCAGACTTTACGAAGTGAATGATAGTCATCATAACAGTGTGTTGTCCCTTAACACCTGCTTGGTCAGAAAAAGTGAGAAAAATATTTTGAAAATTGTGTTTGCAAAAAAAAATATTGCAAAATCCCCCATCTGATTTCCTTAAGGCTCAATTCCTGTCTCTCACTAAATCTGTAAGATATGGGAGTGCCTAGTAACTAAGAAAATCAGATCCCATATTGTTGTTAGGTCTTTGTCTTCANTTTCTAGTGGTAGCCTGACTGCAGCTGTTGAAGCGTCACAACTGAGAGGGGATCTGATCAATGCTGATCAATATGTAAAGGGCAGGTATCAAGAGGACTCTTTTCAGTGGTGCCCAGCGACAGGACAAGGGGCAACGGGCACAAACTGGAGCACATGCAGTTCCACTTGAACATGAGGAAGAACTTCTTTACTGTGAGGGTGCCCGAGCCCTGGAACAGGCTGCCCAGGGAGGCTGTGGAGTCCTCTTCTCTGGAGAGATTCAAAACCTGCCTGGACACGGTCCTGCGTACACTGCTCTAGGCAAACCTGCTTTAGCAGGAGGGTTGGAGTGGATGATCTCCAGAGGTCCCTTCCAACCCCTACCACCCTGTGATTCTGTGATGAATATTGGTTGGGGCCCTTGAATTGAAATGATTAAGAATAATGAATGATCAAAGATGGATTCAGGTGCCTGATTTTAGGCGCTATTGAGAGGAAATGTCGTGCTGATTTTCCACCACTGCAGAAGAGAAGAATACGAATAACATTTTTTCCAGACTGACATGTCATGAATTGAGGAAACTAGGCAACAGACTGCAGTTGCTTTTCCCTTTCTACATTGTCCTTCTTCCCCCCAAATAAACAGTTTTTCTTAATTTCTCTCTCTTCAGTTTGTTTTGTGGGTCCCAGAAGTATCTGTTCAGCAGCTGTTGGAGGCTCAGATGGAACTTTTTTTTCCCCTTACCAGCGTTTCTGCAGATTCTCCTGTGGCAAATTAATTTTCCCTTGCGCCTCCATCCATCAAAATGTTGTTTCTACCTTCAAAAATGTTTGCTTCTCAAAGAATCAGTAATTTCAGAATGAGAATATTCTCTCCTACTTTCATGCAGTTGATGAGAGTTCTAGCAGCACAGGGGTTTTTTTAAAGTAAAGAAATGTAAATGAAAAGTTATTCGGGGTATAATTCACCAATGGTTTTATGTAAACCAAGTGACCGATGGAAACAAATCAAGTGATAAGAGGTCACGTAGGAATTGTGAATTGATGTCTCAGGATAAGAGATCAACAGAAAGCCTCATCAGGCTGTCAGTACAGAGGTCTGCTGACTACACAGCCTTCTTTTCCACAGCCATCTGGAAGTTCACAGGCTCCATTAACTTCCAAGGGTAGATCATCAGAACAGGTGCATTGCAATGGCAAGCAAGAAATACCCTGAGCAGAAACTGAACAATACTGCGGGCAGCCCATGAGAACTCCTTTACCCTCCACCCTCCAGTTCTATCAGAAATACCAGACCAGGTCATGCTCTGACCTTTTAGGCAGAGCAAAATCTATGCAGAATAAACTTACTATGGTTATTACGAAAGCCAAAAATTCGGAAATAAACTGAAAGTATTGTTAGCTCTGTAACAACTGTGACGGCAGTGGGCAAAAGTGGTTTAAACACTTCTGTTAGCTCAAAAAGGGCTTTAATATTAATATGGAACACAAAGTCCTAAACTTCCAAACTCCCATGCAAAGCCTTGGTTTGGAAATAGCCGGGATAGCTGAAGATAGTCAATTGTACCGATATAGAAAATCACATCACATGAACAAATCAAATACTAAAATAAATGTATGTTATAATTTTTACCATTTTTGTAGTCGTTATATCTGTCTGCATTTCAATAAATGGAAGCAGCTCTTTTTCTTGCCTCTGTTTTTCACACAACAAATTCAAATGTAGAAAAGCCTGTCTGTAGTTGTATATCAGAATCCACAGCACCTGTAGAGAGTCCCATTGAAATCCAAATATGTATATGGGAGAGCAAGTCGAAGTCTGTTGGAGGAGGAGCAATATGACTGCATTGCCCTCTGTCGCCATGCTTTTTTTTTGGCCGCCTTGCAGGGAATCATCAACTGAACTTGGACGGCATAGAGAAGTTGCTATATAGGCTGCTGAACTCTGCAGCTAGCAGACCTGCCAAGTCTTAAACACTGAGAAAGAGACATATGTCTGACTTCTCTCACACTGTCCCATGTATTTTCAGAAAACAAGTCATGCACTTGCAGCTTTACTTTTGGGCCCCACGATTTCTGTTCTGCTGCATGATCCCTTGTGCCAGACAGACCTAAGCAGCCTGATCTGTAATCTGTCAGTCAGCTATAGTCTGGGCCATGGGAAATCATGGAGTGGGAGAGAAACTGCTGCACTGGGCTGCTCTTTAGAAGTGTAAATCCAGCAATCAAAAGGGGCCTGACAGAGACATATCTGAAACATGGACTCTCTGCCATTATGTGAGAGGATACGTGCCTCCCACACAACTCTTCCCCTTTTTCTTGTTCTGCAGTGACCTGACATGTAGGGTCACATGCACTGGGGCCTTGAAAAGTTGAAAGGTCTACAAAGCTGCTATATAGCTGAGAAGAGTATGCTCCTTATATAAATATTATGACCACAGGTTTAGGATTCATTCCTATGCTTTCAAAAAGCACTAAACCTGACCTCAAGCAAGTGTAAATAGATTTCAGGCAACCTTCTGCAGCTAGAAGCATGTCTCAAGAGTTAGCTTTGAGACTTCATTTAATTTTCTTGTAATCAGAGTAATAGTCCCTTTTGCCATGGTCTAGAGGGGAAATAGTCTTTCTAGGTTAAGTATCTGGGAGCTCTGATGGATACTGCCATCCATCACAATCCTCTGTCATCTCCCCAGCGCAGACCATAAGCAGTGGACGTTACACTGAAAATAGAAATAAATTATCGACCAACTAATAGGGTCATCTCATTTTTTTCAGATTCTGTCTTCATGTCCTTCATTCGTGTCGGGTTTTGTGGTGCCCAATGAGTCTTCTAACCTTAAATGAATGCTAGCAAAGACAAACCCCAGACAAATTGCCTAGCAGTGAAAAGTTAGCATTAATGGTACAGCTGTGCAAAAAAACTTGGAAATAATTTTACACCTACCCAGCCACAAGTACTAGAGAAACCCGTGAAGAGCAATGTTACAAACATTTTTTTGCGGGTGCGGTGTACTGAGTCCGGTCAACAGAGAGCCTTTACTAAACTTGCCACAATTTAATTTAGACGCTACACTGGAGGCAGCGTTGCAAGGACCCATTCTCTCTTTCGAAAGCATGAGAGATGGTGAAAATATCACAGTACCTGACATATTTTGAGGTGTGTTTCCCGGAATACATTTTGAGCTGTGTTTCTGGGACGTACTGGAGAGAGTCCAATGAAGGGCCACAAAGGTGATGAAGGGACTGGAACATCTCACATACGAGGAAGGGTTGAGACAGCTGGAACCGCTTAGCCTGGAGAAGAGAAGGCTCAGGGGGGATCTCATCAATGTATATAAATATCTGAAAGGGAGGGTGCAAAAAGAACAGAGCCAGGCTTTTCTCAGTGCTGTTCAGTGACAGGACCAAAGGCAATGGGCACAGACTGAAACACAGTAGGGTCCGTCTTAACATCAGGAAACACTTTTTCACGGTGAGGGTGACTGAGCACCGGCACAGGTTGCCCAGGGAGGTTGTGGAGTCTGCATCTTGGAGATACTCAAAAGGCATCTGGACACAGTCCTGGGCAACCTGCCTCAGGTGGCCCTGCTTGAGCAGGGGTTGGACCGGATGACCTCCAGGGGTCCCTTCCAACCTCAGCCATTCTGTGAGTCTGTGAATTATAATAGCTTTAAAAAAATTTCTTGATTTTCTCTTTTGTTACATTTTAATTTTGCAAGGTACAGGGTGTTGTGTTGGTGTTTTTTTAAACTATGTGCTAGAACTATTTAATTTTGCTTCAGGGAAGGAACCCCATAGCTCTTTTTAGAGGACACCTAGCTGTTGCATGTTCTTAGAAGAGGTCAGCAGACTCTTCAAGAAGGTGCACTGCCTCTCTTTAATGTCAGTACATTGCTTTCAAGAAACCAAGAGATGGTCTGCCTCCCATCTTGGCAACATGAGCTAAGCTGTTAAAATAGAAGTAACACATGGAATTTGAAATCTCATCAGCAACAGTCCAGGTATTCAGGTGCATTCCAGTGAATGCAGAGGTAATGGGGACAATGGGAATTTGGGGTTCAGTGGGTGGCAAGCTGGAGAGAAGTATTGGGGAGGTAGTTGGAGAGAAATACCAGGGTTTCCTTCCCCTGGTAGAAAAGAGGACAACTGGATTGCTGAAAGGCTCGTTTACTGCCAGAGGTCTACCTGGCAGCTTTCTGAAAAGAGAGAGGCACAGCTTTTGGCATGGGAGCCGTGGAGGAAATCAGCTGTTGAAAAATCACCTGGTCCAAAGATGAGGAGGTTGAAGTCCGTGCCTATATTGTGCACAGATGTACGTGCTATCTGGTCATCAAGAGCTAGGGAGTGCAAAGAAGAAGAGTATGGTATTTTCTTCTCCGCAGCTTGCATCTTAAATTAACCTAAATGTTAGGGCAAATCAGCAAAGAGTGATAGAACCAATCGGTGCCAGATGAGCTTTGCCTCGTTCGATTCGTATAGCACACAGAAAAATCCATCAGTGTTAAGTCTCATCCAGTCCTATTTAAAAGTTCTAGATTTTTCCATCCAGACATTTCACCGCTTCGCTGGCATAGACTTCCAAAGCATTTATCCTGAGGGGCTATTTCTTCTTGCATTGCAGTTACAAGGCATTAGTTCATGCACTGCCGGTATGTCAAAACGTGTAGCTGATAACTTGGTTACATCATTAGTTATTCCTACCTCAGGTGGAAAAAAAATAGCTGTCTTAAAGTGCTGCTCAATGTGCATGTTCTGCAGATTCTCACCGAGGGACCTGCGGTTACCTCAGCCTGATGATTGCTCTGCATTCTTCCGATGTAGACACCAGGAGCTGTTGAAAATAATTGAGATGCTTGTCAACAGAGTGGGAGACTGGACTTCATCAAAACTGTTTTAGTCTGTGGGACTGATGACCTTTTGATGGAGTTTGTTTTAGTCAGGAATTAAGTGTCCAATCCTGTATAGTGTGAAGCGCCCTCTTTGAGGTGCCGAGTATCCCTATTTTCTCTTGCAGGCGCTCTGGCGCTAAGCATCTCTGTCCAGGCACTGAGCGCTTTGCAGAATAGGGCGTCAAACTGCTTCTGAAAGGAGAAACAAGGTTTCCACTTCCCTGTTTTTTTAACAATGAATTTGAATTTGAAATACGGAATTATTATGAGTAATCCTCTGTTCATCAAGAATGCAAGCTATAAAGGAAACTCATTTAGCAGATCCAAACCAAAAGCACTTCATTAGCTAGAAGTGGGTTATAAAGGCAGGTACTTAAACGCAGGGAAAATACGTGCATATCATTTTGCAGACAAGAAATTCCAAAAAGAGCACAATTCCTTGACTGTCCCCTGCTATTAATATTGGTATTACAATAATGGTCATAATGCGTAAAGAAAAATACAAGGTTTCTGAGTCGTTACATGTTTCCCTTTTTTTTTTTTTTTTT
>VZSC01016085.1:79455-103686 GCA_013398225.1 Steatornis caripensis | reverse complement strand
TTTTTTTTTTTTTTTTTGTGCTGTAAACTGAGCGAGCTGATGAACAGCCTCTAGGGAGGAGACAGGATCACCCTTGTTTCCTGTTCAGCCTTGCTCCAGCAAAAAGCTAATGAAAGAAAAGAACGTAATGGCCTTGCAACCCAGGTAGAAGGTTCAGGAGAGTTCACAGGTCAATTGATTTCTAATCTTACTTTATGTTATATTTCAATCAAAAAAAACCCAACCTAAAGCAAAACTACTCCAGTGGCATAATGCAAATGTATGTTTGGCAACAACAGCGAGTTTTTATATGGCCTTCAAAAAGCAAGGGTAAAACCTCTCACAGCAGAGGGACACTGTATTTATGTAAAGTGCAGCAGCGAGTGTTCTGAACCGTTTGAAAAATTCCTCCGTTTGGTCATGTGAATGTATACGCTGATATATCACTGTGTATACGTACACACAAATGTATTTCGAGGCGGAAATATTTAATTAACCTGTCTGTAAGCATAAACAGCAAATCTACACTGAATATGTTATCAATTAACTTACTGAAAATTGCACCGTTGATCATTTCTTTACTGCAGTATCTCAGCGTGGAGAAAGGAGAGATATTAGTTGCATCACTGTAGAGCAATGAGATTTCTGTAAGTCGTGATCTGCTGGCATGTAATAACTCGATCTGCTTCATGCAGACAAAATATATTAAAAGTATGGACGAGTGAAGTTTGTGCCCCAGGGAGAAGGCAAGATAATGCATTGAAATTGTTCAGAGGTAGTTAGATGCCTAATGGTCTAATATGTGAGCTATGTGAGGTCTGGGGTCTGGTTCTCATAAATTCTGGCTAGACTGATCCTGTAATTTCAAGTAAAGGATAAAAGCGTTAACCAGAGTCATCAGTGTTCAAGGTCCATGATGCTGGGTATTATTCATGTAAAGATTCAAGAAAAACACTAAAAGGAAAGCTCTGGAGCATATGTGTTTGTATGTGACAATATACATATATATAAATATATGTGCTATATTCTTTTTGTGTATGTGTGTGTGTGTAGGTATATGCACAGAAGCATGCACACGATAGATGTATACATTAGCATTAGCATATGTACAGTTGAGCAGAAATCATGGTAACAACCAAATAGCCAAAATAAGGGCTTTTTGTTGTGGGGTTTTTATTTTTGAATCTGGTTAGCAAGTTAATCTATGGAAAGACAAATGCTTGATCTCATTTTAATACTGCTACTTTGTAATATACATTTTATATCAACAACATTCTTACACTTGGCATCTACAATTTTTTTAAGATGACTTGTTTTAATACATATTAGCAAAGCTTGCTTATGATTACAGCAAAACATTGTTAATGTAACGCTGATAAACTTGTTTTCTCACTTTATACAGCAACTCTGAGCACATTAAACCAGTGAGGTCACTCCAGCGGCCGAATAGTTGCCACCAGAATTGTGTATTACGATTCCCGAGAAGTGCGTGAATGTAGCATAATGTTGCCTTAATTCACGCTTATAATTTTGCATCATCACTGCACACTGATTAAGAATTTGCTGCCTCAAGAACTGTAGAGCTGCAGAATTGCAGCAAAATGGCCAGAACAAATCATAAAAGCTATCCCTTATACACAACTTGCAGGACACAACGTAGATAATACAAAAATGCCAGGCCCCGTAGATGTAATTTAACCTTATTGTTTCCTTAATCAGTGTTTAAGTTATGTTTGTCCTGTGGGTTTCTGGCAGTATAAAAAGGTAGTCATTCTGTGACTGTAAGGTGATCACCTGTACCTTACTGTGGATTTTCCTAAATCTTTGAAATGGAATGGAAAGAATCTCATGTGCACCTCCATGTTGCCATACAGAATGAGCTCTCCCCAGCCTTCTCTGGACTCCAAAGGGTCAGACCATGCAATGGAAAAAATCATATGGTGACAGAGGGATTCATAGCCCACTCTTGATAATATGGTCGTCTTCTCTTTCTTCCAAGTACATCCTGATTTAAGAACTCTGGAGTTTTTGTCTTTTTGAGCGTGCATGACTTGCAAACGTTCTTAGCAACTGAGCAGAATATCCTTTTGCCTCGACACGTACATCTGAAATTTAAACAGAGGGCAGGATAGGAAAGCAAATCAATAAAGAAATTTGCTATGTTGCCTTCATTTTTTTTTCCCTTTCTCTGTGGTATATACCTGTTTGCTCCTTTCCTGTTCTCCAACAAAATATCTCCTTGATCAATTCATATAGCGGCGTCCATATTCTTTGACTCCAGAGGTCTATCTGCACAATGAGAAACCTTCTTAGGTGCACAAAAGACTGAAGGGGATTTGAAAAGGGCTAGAGGATGAGTATTGCATGTTACAGTGCCCGCTTGGGGTTTAATTAGGTGCATTCAGAGGGCGTGATCCGTTTTTTCTGCAGTGTTGTCACCTGTGTGCCGGGTTTACAGAAGAAAGTGCTGAGACACAGGTTCAGTGGAGAGGGAGCTGGAGCTGTTCTGGTTCTGTGCAACTCCTTTCTCCATCTTGGGATTGTGGGAGAGAGACAATTTAAAGAGTGCTGTTACCACTACTGCTTCTGAGCTGGTGTTTCCCAGGGCTTCCTGAGCAGTTACGCACTATTTTGAGCTCAAAATGCTACATCTGCAGACAAAAAAGTTGGCTCTCCTGGAGGCTTACTCTGGTTCAAAATCCGTACCTCTTTTTGCAAAGAGCGCTGCTTTTAACATTACTAAATATAGCTTTCAATATAACATTTCCACATGCTTTTTCAATTATTATTTTGAAAATTACAGATTTTTGTCAACCCCTAATTACGGGGCAATAACACACCCATGTCTATTTGACTGACTCATTTGGATGATTGTTCCGACAAAAGCAGAGCTCATCTGGCAGGTTTATAAGGCCAAACTATCCAAAACTGCCTCTAATTTTGAGCTCCTCAACCCAAAACTCTGATTTGCACATGTAAAGATCGTAAGCACATGCAAACTATGCAGTTATACGTGTGACTACTTGACCTATGAAAACAAATTCGTTAGGATTGTACCACCTGAAAATTAGAGGTCAGATTAATGCCTCTTGCATAAACTATGCCTCGAAATTTTAGTAGTAAATTTTATAGAGCAATTGCAAACTATCTAAAGCTGCTTTTCAGTAATTAAATGAGTTATTAGGTGGAAAATTGGCAGACTAATGAGTAATTTCAGACACTAAAAAACTCAGCTTGCATTGGCAGGATTATGGAAGGTTTCGATATTTTCAGTAGATGTAAAAGCTCACGCAGTTGACCTAAAATCAAATATGCTTGAGAATATTAATATATTTTTTCCTGTGTAACCTTTTAAAACGTATTAGTTTCCCAAAATGCAAGATGAAACATAGATGCGAAGTATGAAATAACAAACTCAGAGCCCCATTCTGTTTCCAACACCAGAGGTATTTGTGTCTTGTCTTCTTTCTGTCTGTCTCATTTACTCTGAGAAGAGCAGAAGCTGTGCTGCAATGTATAAGGGGTATCACAATTCCTCTACGTTTCAGTGTTTTGCCTTCTCCAGAGAATGGATCAGACAAGCAGAGCACAGGGACAGCATGACCTGTGAACACTCACAAACCAAAACACAGCTGGCAGGTCTAATTTTAGGTTCTTTAGCCTTGATCATGTCCCTTTAATGTATTGGGTGGAAAAAGAAAAACGTTTAAAGTACAGGAAACGTCGCAGAAGTCCAGTTCCAAATTCCTCTTTAAATAGAGCCTCCACATTGATGTGTTTTTCCTAGGCTCTGGTTTTGTTTAATTTTTGTGTGATTTTTTTTTTTTTTAAATGCTTGTGAAATTTGCCAGGTTGACAGCCCTGGAGACAGAAGTCCCCTATCAACAGAAAGGTTACTGCAATGAGAAGTGGCAACGTGCGTTTCCTACAATGACTTGCTGGTGTGCCAGAGACCTGACCTAAAGGGACCACCTTGAGAACGCAGTTTAGTTTCCACACCTCATTCGCAGCCCGGTCTTAGACAAGTGGAGAAACAATAGGATTTATTTTTATTTTCTATTTAATCTAATGGGAGGAAGATGGAGCCTCAGACCTTGACTTTTCTTAGTACCATTTTGCATGGCTTTTTGTAGTTTTTTTTCCAAGAAGCTAAAAAAGCTGGAGATTTCCGTGCAGACATGCGATGGAGAGATTGTGGGAATCACCAAACTGTGCTTTTAAAAGCACCATTTCATTACTTCTCCTACAATAGTCAAAATTCAAAACATTTTCTAGAGCAGGTAGTTTTTATCCTCCAAATGTCAAAAAGATTATGTTTTTAAGCAAAAAGGCAATATATTTCAATGAAGGTGGCTTCCTGTCTTAAAAATGTACGTACACAGAATTTTGAGGGAGTATCATGCCTAAAAAGCTAATTGAGTGTTTTACCAGAATAGGATAGTGCTTTGGTACTTTTAATTGCAAAGACTGTATAAGAAAACTTTAACAAAAGCTTTCTTGAAAGACAGAACCTCTGATAGAACTATTGTTCCATTTGTGACAATTTGTCTTCCTTAGTTTTCTCTTTTCCATGAGAGGTTTGCTTGATAATTTGTTCTTTTTTTAAAAAAAAATCTTCATCTCTCAGTTAGGTGTCTTGTTTTCTCGTTTCATGTTTCTTTCATTTTTCTGGAATTCCTTAGAATGTAGGTCTACGAAAAGAAGACTAGTCAGAGAGGACTTGTGAGCGTATCAGCCCTGGAGAGAAATAAAATCTAAACAGCCACTTTGCTGTCAGCTTATGCAGCCCACTAGGTCTGAAACTTGAGAACATTTGGCTGTGCATTACCCCGTCCTACTCACAACCCGCAAGCTGATCCAGCAGCAAAGTCTTCAGTTTTGTCAAACCTTTCACTCCTATTCTATCGGGTTCTTTCCTATGATCAGATGCCACCAGACCTTCCAGTACGGAAGTTAGAAAGACTTTTCCAGAATCCATGTTATAAGCTGAACCCAAAACTCAGAAAAATGGGAGAAGTTGAAATGCTGTATTTACTCATGTGTCACAGCCGGACCAATCCAATCCACTAGAATTAAAATTTATTACATGTTTTCCTTGATATTTTCAGACCAGGAAGGCCATTTCAGATGATGGTAACCTTTGAGCATTTGTAGGTTCACATGGATAGAAGACTGGATAGGGGCTGGAAATTTTGCAGGCTTGTGAAGCGGGTAGATAGAGAAAGCTCAGCTTTCAAACTCTCCAAGTTGTCATGAGCTGCGAAAAAGGAATATTGTAATTTTGCAAAATGTGTTTGTATTGTTCTTTTGGTCTCCATTTTCTCTTTCCTCAATAGAAAACCCCGGTTCGTGCAGAGTCCTCCTATGGTCAGATGGAAGGAACGGGGCTTCGATGAATGCTGCTTAGTGATCTATGAAATGCAGCGCAATGGAAACAATACCTCTGAGACAAAGTATTGTGTTAGACTTTTAAAGTAACAGTATTCTTCTTACTGACAGAAAATTATCCAGCAGTCAAGAAGTATCTTAATAGCTTTGACTACTTACGTCAATCAGTATTTTCTCTGCCCTGTAAAGCCAGGCTCCTATTAGAGATCACGGGTTAACAGACTCTTGTTCAGAGTCAGCCCTAGTGAGTAGCTGATGGAAAAGCAGGGAAAGTAAATAGAAAAAACTGTAAGTTCACAAAAATCATGCCACGTTAGCCAAACAAGCTAAACTTTTCAGACAGATTAGAAGTATTATAAAGATACACACAGCAGAAGATACTTGATCCAATTAAAAGGTCCTGCAAGTATCTAACACATTATATATTTACATTATATATTTGATGAGCTCTATTTTAAAGTAATTTTCTTAAAATAAAAAGCCAAGATCTATAAAAACTGCCAATCCAAGGATGTAAAACATTTAGTTTCTGATCCTGAGATGCAGTGTGTACCAATAACTGCAGGATAGCGGCATAGGCTCAGTCTCAATGTCCTGCTCAGGACCTTTAAAAGACAGCTAAAATCTCAAGAAAAACTTCAGGCAAAATAGATCAGCGGGGAAAAAAAAAAAAAAGAAGAAGCAGCATGGTGCACATTATTTAACAGTGTTAAATAATTCTGGAGACCTTTTCTTTGAACAGCTTTAGTGCTCCCATTCGTGAGAGGGGGGATTTGAAATTTGGCAGGTGAATGTTAGGAGTGTGCTTTTGCTTCCCTTATAAAAATGTAACAATTTGGCCACGGTTTAAGTCTTAGCAAAAATCACAGTTCACAGATGCTTATTGAAGACTTCTTGGGTTTTGGTAACTAAACCTCCAGAAATTCTGTCTTAAATAGCCATACTCGTGAATCGCACAGCACCTCGTGCTGGTGAGACTGCACTCGTGCTGCAGAGGGGCTGCACATCCTATTGCAAGGATGCTTCAACGTGCCTGAGATGAGAGTCATAGCCAGGCAACAAAAGAAAGAACTATTATCCCATATCTACTATTCCTTCTGATTCCTTCTGCAGTGGAGGAAGCTGCCAGAGCTAGGTGTAGAAGGAACCAAAGCTGTCTAAGAGAGAAAGATGTAGTTTGTGTCACACTGACTGAGATACCATCAAGCAAATGAGGAGATGAAGGGGGGTTGGCTGAGTAACGACGCTGGCGCTGCACGGGGAATTAAGGAGGCTCTGACTGTAAACGAACGGAGCTGGAGCACTGGGAAAAGGTGCCTGAGAATTGGTTGGGCTAGAAGCGGACTGGAAGGAGGCAGCTGCTGGGACTTGGATCCTGGGACTGCAGTGGGATGAGGGAAATGATGAGGGAAGAAGAAATATCAGGGCCAGTGAGGTGGGTGATGGAGACTGGATGAAGAGCTGAGACCTGACTTAGTCGCCATTTTGCTGCGAAAGAGGAACCTCACACTGTTACGCTCTCTTGAAGGCTTTTTGTAATGACAGACACCGGAGGCAAGCATTAAAAGAAAAATGCCAGTCGGCTTTACATTACTCTCCTGTGGTCCTTCTTGCCATACAGGTGTGGGATGTGGAGGGTACAGGTGACAGCACCCTGCACCCAGTCCCTGGCCTAGGAAGGTCCACAGCAATGGAGAAGGACTGTTCCAGAGGAAGTCCTGCTTGGAGCTGGAGCAGCGCGTGCTCCCTTGTTCTGCGGGGGGTGCTACAGATGCCAGCATGTACAGGCTGGAGCATGTTCAGTACAGATGGAGTCTTTGAAGAATTTAGCTGACAAACTCTTAAATGTCTTTACTGAACTAGTGCTAATTGAAAATTTTCAAAGGTTTATAGCTTGGCCAAATGTGGGTGGATTTTCAAAGAGAAGGCAAAAGGCACATCCCCGAGAGCAGGGCCATCCCTTCTCCAAATGTTGCGCTTCTGTTCCAAAGCACGCTCTCCTCAATTAAATATAGCAAGAAACAACATACCAATATTTTTCTTTAATTTCGTTTTCAGAAATGGCTGAATCATTTTTGCTAAAACTTTCCAAAATAATTGAGACTTGGGCAAACATTCTACAGAGAAAATATCAACTAGAAAGTGAAGTTTAGCAGATGGAAATAGTGTCTTGGGAGAGGAATACCTGTTCTGCCTATGATCAACTGAAAGGGCAAATTTTAAGAGTCCTTTCCCAGAAACTAGGAAGAGAGGGACTGGTAGTAAGTTACTGCAGATTTGCAAGAGTGCTCATGAGGCCAGAATTTGTCTTTAAATGCACACCTCGGATTGATCGAAATGCTTACATTGGTTAATTCAGTGCGGATATTACTAGTGAGGGATTTGCCTGTATGGAAAGGTTACTTCTGTGATGTTGCCCAACGTAGTGAGGCTTTGGCAGTTACGTAGCGATAGCAAATCACCCAGTCACGTAAATGAAAGTTCCCTCAGGGCAGCTTTAATTTGTGTACGTAACCTACTCAAAATATTCCTAAACTTTGCATCGTAGAGTCGGCATGGGTCTGTCATTCCAAGTATGCCCCATCCCCTTACTCTGCACCCTTGGATGTGTTACTAACTTCTGTTTTTTCATAACATACTGACCAAGTGCCCCTCTGCATTGTCAAAACTGACTTTGCTTCTATGTTTAGAAAGAGTTACACGTTGTCATTTTTCTGTTTCACCCGGAAAAACCTAACATGCAAATTCTAACCATCCGTATTAAAGCAATGATGCACGCTGTTGAGGCTGCTGGAGAAATACTGCTTTTTGACCTATAGCTGGAATACTTACCTTTATGTCCCAGCCCCCCCTCCTGTTTTATAGAAATAGTGGATAGTACATTTCCCTTAGGGAGGATTTAAAAGCATTTTGTATTATGCTGGTTAACACGTAAGCTCCTGTTGCTGTAGAGATGAATATATCGAAGCCTACTTTCGCCAAAACAAAACTTAACTTCCCTCTGGGTGGCGAGTTCCAGATTAGAACAGGCATCAGTGTGACCGTGAGTTCACACAGTAACTGCTGCATTACTCACCTAATTCAGGTGGTGGGAAGCAAAGGACACTTCTGCATACTGGATGCCACAGACATAAACCTGAGATACTTAACTTACTTCCTGCGCCGCCAAAGGCGTGCCTGAAATTGGTAAATACTTGGTGTGTCCACTGGAATCCCAGAAAAGTGGCAAAGCCATTGACCTCAGAATCTAGAGATGTTCAGCTGGGAAGTGACCGTAATATAACCTTGCGGGAAGCAGTAGTTGCTCCAATTTCTGTGCTATCAGATTCTTTCATCTGGCAAACCAGGATGAGGGAAAAGCTCCGCCAGCTTCTGCCAGCAGCACATTACCATCACAGGTGGAACTGGAAAAGTTATTTGGGAAAGCGGTAGTAGCTTAGAAGAAAGATACATGGAAGCAATCAGGAAAAAGTAATGGGTGGATATGGATTTTGTACGCAATTAATCGAACGGTTCCTTAAATTGTGTCGGTTGCACGCCAGAAAGTACAAGTGGGGACCTCCAGCCTCGGCTTTACGTGGAGAGCTGCACATGATACGAAGGTCTTGCCTGGAGTTTAGGGAACATGTTAAGCTTTTGTATGTGGACTCCAGGATCTCTTCCTGTTCCAGTCTGTATTGTGCTAGTAGTACTTAATCCTAACAGAAGATTGCATGGCTGTTTTGTTAGAGGGAAGGAGCTGGAATTCAGTCTGATGTCTGGAACAGAAAAAATTTGCCCATGTAGCCGTAAGTATATTACTAACCTTAAGAAAGGCTATGTGAGGTAACTATAAGAAAGGCTCCTTACAGCTGCTCAGGAAGTAGTACGGCTGAAGGTATTTTACACCAGCCTATAAGGTACTAGATTTAAATTGGTGTGCAGTGAAACATTTAAATATACTACAGCAAATGAAATATGGTCCAATAGGTTTTTTATGGTCCGGCTATGCTTTTTCTTTTCAATCACTAGCCTGGGGCGAACAAGTCGGCTTTAAAATGTCTATTCTAGCTATGCTTTTATCACCTCTGTCTTTTAGGAAGTTTGATTTCTTTTTTCATCTCTTTGATAAAAATGGCTGAGATCTCTGAATGGGTTATTTATCTCTTATGTTTAATCTATTTATCTGTCAATGGGCATGCTGCTTTAGAAGTGTTTTATGCTACTAATTAATTTAATTTCGCATACTGTACTCCATGTTAACACCTTTTCTATTTTACACTGTAATGTGGTACAGGGCCCTCCCTCAGCAACCTTACCTTAAAGCTTTAATTGCTTTCCTCTAAGCCTCGGCTCACGTTTGATTTATCTGATTTCCTTGTATAAAGATTCCCTGGTTTACAACGTGTATGCGAGTCATTAAATTGGTGTTGATGTTTATCTAACAAACTTACCAATTGGCGATAGTACACATCCCTTTACGAATTTATGACTGGGCAATAAAGAGAAGTGTCGGAAGCCCCGTTGTTGTCTCTGTTGGGTCACTCTGTTAGTTTCTGTTTAGAAAGGCAACATGAGCACTTCCACTGGCTTACACGGTGAATTGAAGGAGTGATGCCTGCAGCCAAAATCTGTTACAAGTCTCTAGCCATGAAGTGATTTTTTTTGCCCCCGTTTTTGAGGAGAAAAGGTGAATAGATTGGATAGGAGGCAAGGGGTGAGACAGATTGAGCACGTTTGAAGGCAGCGTGGACTTCAGCTGAGACACGTTGTTGTTTACATAGAGGAAAAGCTGAACCAAAATGCCAGTTCCCCAAGCTATGTGAAGTTCAGAGTCTGGATCCAAGTATTGCAGCTTGAATTCTCTCTGGCTCTCAAGAACCTAAATGTAGATACCACATATTAAAATGCATGAAAATGAATGATAGTAAATAATCATTGTAGAGTGGGAAATCTGGTCCTTTGATCTGTCAGGTTTCGTCACATAACACAAGCATAAGGACATATGGTATTTTAAAGCTGCATTTGAAGAGATGCCTACGCTGACTTTTATCCTTATTTACAAATAGTCGGCAATAAAGGCTGTAATCTTGCAGATAACACTATGGATGTGCATAAGTCTTCTTGCACAGAGTTCATTTTAGGATTGAGATGTGATTAATATAGCTAGGAAACATTTGGAAAATGCATGCGCACTTTCGAATGCATTAAGCGAGCCCAATATTACAGCTCTTAAGCAAAGAGTAGGTAGATGTATTTATCTCTGCGCGCTTGTTTCGCATCCAGAAAGCTGTATTGTTTCTGCAAAAACCTCTTCATTTGCTATTTCATTGTTACATTTACTTCCCACTCATTAAGGCTCCATCCCGCTTTCCTTACGTGTAGATGACGTCTATCGGCTTCGGTGAGAACTAATTGCACATGAGGCAAAAGGATTCAAATTAGGATTACCGATATATGACCGCATGGAAAAGGAAGCATGAAATATTCTAATTCTTTTTAGATGCAAAGTAACTTATGAACAAAACCCATTGTGGCTGATTCTCACAAGCTTAAGGCATTGTGAAAGAAAAATTAAAATGGGCAAGGCTAATTAATTTGCTAAAACCCATTGTTAATGCAGTGTTTTCAGTTCTCCTGAATGCTGCTCTCATGACATTTGGTGTCTTTCTAAAGAACTATCCCAGCTGTAAACATCTTTTTTTCTTTCCTCTGAGAATCTCAACTTCCATTTAAAAAAAGAAGAAACAAATTCCTAGACCTCATCATTAAATAGAAAGTTTGGAAGTCGGGCTTACATGGCAAATAAAGGCATATAAAAGGCAAATAAAACCCAGCCTATATTCTTTTTAGAGTCCTTTGCTAAAGCGTCATGATTTTTAACTTTTTTTGAACTCTGACGTTGGATTGTTTTGGATGTGGGGAGGGGCGAGAGGGAGAGAGCCTCTTGGCCTTTCAGTATTTGGGATTAGAAAGGAGTGAGCGCCTGGCTATTCTAAAGCCTTTTTAAAAACTGCTCCACTTGTACCGGAAGGCATAGTATCAGCTGGCAAATTGCTGCTGTATGAAATAGTAATCAAAAGACCTGACAGAAGCTACGAGCTCTCTCGACCGACTCTGGCAGGGCTTATGCCATTGTGGAGTCACGGAAAAGCGCCCCTCTAAAGCCCTGCGCAGGGCCGCCGAGCCGCCGAGGACCTCGTCCCACGACCACTTGTTCCCAGCAGCGACGTTTGCTGTTGTGAAAGGCTCCATCGACTCCGGCTGATCCGAGCGCCGCTCCTCGTAGGGCGAGCTCGCAGGATCGGGCCCTTGGATGATACATGTAGGACTCTGGAAGACCAGCTTTTACTGCTCATATGTTTGGCAGGCAGATTTGATAATCAGTGCTGTTCTAGAACCTTACACCATCTCAGTGAATATAAATTGATGGTGTAAAGCAAATGGGCAACTGGCGGGAAGCCAAACACGGAGGGGAGAGAAGACGGTTTATTGTTGAGGGGGCAGCCCGGTGTTCTACAGCAGAGCTTTCTGTTCACAACAGCTCTGCAGAGCTGCTGAGTTCGAGTGTGGCCTCTGAAGTGTATGAAATAATAACAGTTTTATTTCTCCTGACACAAGCACGGAAGCTGTTTGCTGCCACCTCAGAACTGTTACCCTGCAATGCAAAAGCACCAACAAGGCAGGCTGGATGCAATGTTATTATAAACAGTGCCGCAGTAAACTTCAGGAAAAGCCCATTATACGGTGATAGCCTGTTTGTCAGGAGAAAAGTTCACTAATGTATATAGAAGCAGAGCTCCTCATTCGCTGATATTCCCGTGTCTATTTTGTTGCACTCTTACCTTTATTTACTGTGCAGGTGCCGCTGAGAATAACCTTGGAAAACACAAAAATGCAGGAGGCCATGTACTCGGCTAGTTTAAATTGGCAGAGAAATGGTGTCAGTTCAAGGCAGTTGAGGTTATGGTCCATTGTTTATTGTTGCTTTTTAATATTTTAGGATTTTGGGGAGGGGTATGGAAGGAAGCGTGTTTTCTCTGTGGTTGTTGTTTTATTACCGTGAATCACTCAATGAAAGGTGCATTTAAAAAAAAGCAATGAATGAATGACGACAGGAAAAAAAGGAACGTATGTACACGACAATATTCAATTCTATTTTAACTCTAATTTGTGCTCGTATGCAACGAATTACAGTGATATGAGCCGAGAATTTCAACGAGGCTCCAGGGAGTTTGGCACCCATTCCTTATTTTGTTTTAATGGGATTAGCACCCCTAAACCTAAAACTTCTTTGAAAATCAGCCATAATGTCAGTCCTTCCAAAGGGTCCTAATTCTTTCTGATTGTTTTTTTAATTATTCCCAGAATTATTCTGTGCTCAACAGAAATACAAGTGCCACCTTATGCAGTAGGAAAAATATCATCATTCTTTCACTATTCATAAATCTTAAATGCCTTTCTAATAAAACTGGAGGATTTTGACTACTCTCTCTGTGCTCCTAAAAAGCCGGTTGCTGATTGAGGTTTCTTTTCTTGATGCAGAAATCTACTGCTATTTTCTGCAAGCTCGGCCCTGGGTTTGTTTGTCAGCTATGCATTTTTCCTCCCGCACGACCTTAGGTCCAGGCACTGCGTTATCTCTAGGCCTCCACTTCTCCACCCCAAACCCCTTTTTTTTTCTTTCTTGCTTTCCTTTTCCAGGGAGAGCCATAGTAAGATTTTCATTGATTGTATTCCCTAACATTCATGAAGCAATTTGAGATCCCTGCCTGGAAAGTATACTAAATACACAAAAATATTATTTTAAGTTATTGCAATTCTTCATCTTTATTTACTGGCAAGCTGCTGAATCTAACAGATTAAAATGGCACAAGTCTTTTGTAATGCTACAAAGCGCTTTGAAACTTTTCAGCTGAGTTCCAACAGAATCTGAAAATTTTAAATCCTGTAAAGGAGATCTGCCAACTTCACCACTCTGTAGTATCAAAAAGTGGAATAAAAGAAGGAATCGAGCTTGGCTGCTTCTTTTTTTTTTAATTAATAAAAAATAAGCCAACTTGTTAGCATTTTGGTGAGGAAATCATTGTTTGTAAAAAGCAGGTATGTTATGCAAATCAAATGATTTACTGAGAGTCAGCTCTTACTTCCAATCACTAGATGAGCCAGCTCAACTGCGGCTAGTGAGCCAAGAAAACAGCATATAGATTAAGATTACTCAAAACTTTTGTTCCTGCACTATTTAAAAGAGATGCAAATTGCACCACGTTAGTATTGCTTACGAGTAAAGGCCCAAATCTTGCTTCTTCACCCCCATTTAAGATACAGGGCTGAAAATACAGAACTATGTAACGCAATAGGTATCCACGTTTGACTTTGTAGCTTCTTCTTACTGTGTAACAAGATCTGTGATAGCTTTCAGCGACTGCAGTCAGGACGAGTGGCCTCCTGTCTTGTCAACTTACTTTGCAGATCCAGTAGAGGCATGTTCATCACAGAGATGGAAAAGATAGGCCTTCTAAGGCTGGAAACTTAATTTTAAAAAGCCGCCACTATTTCTATGGGGAATGGATTGAGGTAGAAGGCCAGGCTGTAAGAGATCTGTCTGCAGTTGGCAGAAGAGAATATTTTTAACCTCATTCAGGTAAAAGAAAGAAGAGGATTAATTCTTAAAAGCCTGGGCAGAATTCAGATTTCTGGACTCCTCTTCTTCATAAATACGTTCAGAGTCATGTATAAGAACGGATGTGCAGATTCACCTGCTGCTTGTTATTAAAGTCGCACATCCATTTCCAAAACTGGAGTGTGGGTAGGAACATAATATCAATTTATCTGTTTACCACTGAGTTTCTTATCCTATACCCACTTCCAGAATATCTGACGGCCCGCTGGGTGGTACATCTTTGCAATGAAAAAACCTCTTCTCCTCTTCAGCTGTTCCTTCCTGCTTGGTTTTAGGAAATTAATTATTATACGGTTGCCATCTATTCTGAAAATTACAGGATAATCCCAGTTTTTGAACACCATGTCTGAATCTCAGTCTCCACTTGGGCAGGACACATGGTGTGAGAGACAGCTGCTAAAAACTGTGCAGCTATTACAGCGTGTCAGTTTATAAGCCGCGAAGTGTATGTACCAGCTCGCAGATTGTTGGTAGGAGTACTTTGTTATAAATATATTTTATTGATTTTAAGGAGATTTTATTAAAAGGCTACCCAGAAGAAATGGGCAGTAAAAGATCAAGTATATTACTTAGCTTTCACTTTAAGATGCCTAGTCTCTTAACAGTTTATGGGGGCTCCACAAGCTCCCAAAACACTGACACAGGTTAATCCTGCTTAGTGGTAGTGAGTGGATAGTTGTGCACTGGATGCTCAGCAAGACGGCAGTGTCAGTGGAGGGCATCTAATATACGTGGAAGGGTCAATAGGCTCCATTAAGATCAGACTTTAAACACATTTTGGTGACTAAAAATGCACCTTGTCGAATTTAAAAAAGTAACTAAATACATTGCATGCCTAGCTCCCACTGGAATCAGGTGAATCAACCACCTACCTCCTGTTCTGTTGTGTCGTACTTACCTGCATCTGTAGGTGCCTGGATGTTTCTGTGGTGGCACCAAATACTTCTTGCTTCTTTTTAGATGAACAGCAGCTCAGGGCACCTACCACAGAGCAAAATATTACACCCTTATGAGGAAAACACTTTGGATCAAGGCCTTCTAATATGTAAACATCATACATTCTTTCAATATTCTCCTAGTAAATATTTTTAAAATGTTACAGAACTATGTCAGATGTTGCTATCTACTGTTTTCTAAGCACGTACGTACCGAGTTGTGTGTGTGTATGTGTGTTTTCATGCTTTTTACTTTTTAAGCCTGTGGAAATGGCATGTTGAGCTCAGTGGTAGCAGTAGATAGGACACTGACGTGTAGCATATACTGTTACTCCTAAGACTACTGGCACGTTGTGGAAAGAAAAAGAGAAATGCGGGGAAAAACCCCAAAGCCAGAGAACTGAGATTATAAACTACCTGAATGTACCTCCAGAGGCCTTTTAATCTTTTCTAAAGTTTGGGACTTATGTATAAATTAATTTAAACACTGCAGAGGAACTCTGAAACAAATCAGAGGTGCCCAGGTGGCANGGAAATGGCATGTTGAGCTCAGTGGTAGCAGTAGATAGGACACTGACGTGTAGCATATACTGTTACTCCTAAGACTACTGGCACGTTGTGGAAAGAAAAAGAGAAATGCGGGGAAAAACCCCAAAGCCAGAGAACTGAGATTATAAACTACCTGAATGTACCTCCAGAGGCCTTTTAATCTTTTCTAAAGTTTGGGACTTATGTATAAATTAATTTAAACACTGCAGAGGAACTCTGAAACAAATCAGAGGTGCCCGGGTGGCAGTCTGACCCCGGTGTGATTTGGTGACCCTTCCTTCATTCATGCATTCCCAGCCCAGCCCTGCTGACAGCCAGCCNAGGTGCCCAGGTGGCAGTCTGACCCCGGTGTGATTTGGTGACCCTTCCTTCCCCGGCATTCCCAGCCCAGCCCTGCTGACAGCCAGCCGCTCAGTCCCTCCAGCCCTGGGGCTTCCTGGCACCCACACCTCCTGCTCTAGAGCCCTTACCCGCTTCCCAACCACTCTTTTATTAAAATGACCCCCTCCAGATTGACTTCCCTAGTCCAAATTGCCTCCCTGAGCTTGAGCTAAATCCTTTTCCAAAATACACCCTATGTCTTGCTGCAGTGGCATCTCCATCTCTCCCAACCTCAAAAGCACTTTTTCCACGTGTTTGCCCTCTCAGCCCACATACCTGAGGTGCTCTTCAAAAGCTGATTAAATTTAAATGTAATCATAATCATAGCACATTAAATGAGAGGCGCATGCATTAATAAATGCTTTCAAATCAGACATAATGCTTTCTCAGAGACCTTCATCCTTTTTAGATCCACGTTCAAGGATGGCCCCTTGTCCAAGAAGACGATTTTAATTCACAGCGCTCCACTCCCCCCAAACCTTAAAACCTCATCACTTCTAGTCTAAGCCTCATAACAGTGACCACTATCTTGATATTTCAATATTGGCTACTAACGTTCCCTTCTTACTTCCTATCACCTGTTAAAAGCTGGTCAAGCTCAGCTCTTGTCTCCTAGAAGACATAATGCTCCAGGTCTTGCTTCTGTCAGGAGTTTCAAAATCCTGTACGCTGGTTGCCGTTGTAGAAATAACCAATTTCTGTAGGATCCAGAGGCTGTGTCCAGTTCTGGGCTCCCCAGTTCAAAAGAGACAGGGAACTACTGGAGAGAGTCCAGCGGAGGGCCACAAAGTTGATTAGGGGAGTGGAGCATCTGTCTTATGAGGAAAGGCTGAGAGAGCTGGGTCTGTTCAGCCTGGAAAAGAGAAGGCTGAGAGGAGATCTGATTAATGCTTATAAATANATGAAAAAAGGACTTTCCAGGAAGAAGATAGCATATAATCTTCTCTTCTGGCCTCACTGGGTCAACAGTAGAACAGGAAAACAGCATAGGTAGATATTCTGCATGTACTTTGGAAAGTGGATATCCTTTGAAGAGCTGAGCTGCAGTTTCCCTTTGCGGAATTTTCTTTTGGAAATGTTTGTAAATCTATGTAAATTCATGGCTTAAAGTTCGTCTTTGAGGTTTTGAGTTCAGACTTAGTGTGAGACTTTGCCTGAACCACAGCAGTTTCACCTAGTTGCCACATGAAAACATCAATCGCAGCACTGCACCCAAAAGTCTTACAACGTTTGCCAAAATTCGAATGAGCCCTTCAACAAACCTGGCCTTAACTATGAATGGTTCAGGGTTTTGTTATAACGTGGTGTCTTTGTACTACAAAAGTTGTTGCAGCCATTGCATTTGCTTTGCAAATTCAGCGTGTGTGTGTGTGTGTGTATATATGTATATAACCAGCTAAGTACAAATTAAACTATGTTTATTAAAAATGAAAACATAATTCCTTACTTTGTGATGACTAATTTTCTTTCCTTTTAGTAGGTCATTGATATTTTCTGGCAAGATATGTCACTAGCTTATAACTTCATTAAGCTGCAGACCATACCTTACCCTTTCACTAGATCCCTGAAAAGAACTTTTGTGTGTGCCAAACAGATATCCACTTGGTCTGTGGCTCTTGAAAGGTAAATTGCCAAGTTCCAGCAAGCAAATTAAGAGGTGCAATGAGAGCTAGCTGTTGCATTCTATCAAATCCTGCGACTGAATGTGTTGAAAAGCTTGCCCAGAGCCATGGCCTCACATATTTATGGTATGAATGGGAGACTCTTGGAGCTATGTATTGCCATAGTTCCCATTTCTTTTGTAATAAACCAGCTCAGCAGATGTAGCTTAGGTAAAAAGGAAATTCAAAGTCTCCTACTTAGAGAATAACCAAAACAAAGTTCTCTCTCCGGTCCTCTGTCTATGAGCCAGACTCAGAGCCAGACCTTACTTGTACTGATTAGTGTTTTATTCTGCGTGTAACCCAATGAAACTCTAAGGGTTCTCACATGGAAGCAAGTGCTGCTCAATAGCACTGTGTAAGTATTACTGCCAGGATATGGCACCAAGTATGTTAAAAAATTCTTACTTTTTATTTCTGACGCGACACACATTAAATCATAGCGTCAGTTTTCCAAGTCAGTTGCATCATTCTCTTGGTTTGTAAGTTTTGATACTGAAGAAATCAGTTCTGGGTAGCTTAGCGTTTCCTTAATGACAGAAGTATTGCAGTTTTTGCAGTATCAGTACCTAATTTACATCAAACGCAGAGTAGATTTTAGTCTCCTTACTGGTCACTTGACTTGCGCCTCTAGTCTACAGGCTTCAGAGTATTTAGCGTAACACTCGTGATATGCCTACTCCACCTGTGAATGAAAGCAAGAAATACAAGATGCACTATTAAATGTTGATATTAGTTTGCCTGGTGGGTGCACAATTTACATGACAGCATCTCCACCTCAAGATAAAATGGCTTTCCATATTAATCAGTAAAGGCTAATAAATTTACAGTCCAGCTTTCATTGAAGTCTGCAGAGAACTTCTATTGCCTTTGCGGGGTAGTAGGTTGGCCCTTTAGCATACCTTTCGTGCCTAACAGTGCATGAATCTTTTGTATTTCTAGCTTTATCTGATAGTGTTGCCTAACTAAATTACATATAAAAGTAAGAAGAGTCTCCTCACTAGTCAGCTTAACCCACCGCTTGTTGTTACTTGTTTATGAGACATTTTTCTACTTTATAGTCTTTAATCTGAAATTATATCAAGTGCTGTAATAAAACTGAAAGAGATAATATCTATGGCATTTCCATTCCTCTGCTCTGGTGATAACATTATTTAACAACACTAGCAAGTTAATTAAGAAAGACCTTGCTGTCATAAATCCATGTTGCCGTCCTCATTAAATTAGGCTTTTCAGTGTATCGCTGAAGTTCCAAAAACTGCTCTGGACATTCAGCAGTGGATAATTTACTAAATAGTCCTCAATATGTTACGTAGTCTTTTACAGAATGGAGGAGTATTTGACACTCTACTTCTTCTGGAGTTTTGCATGTTTATATTTGATTAATTTTGAATCTTCCTTTCCTTTGAAATCATTAAGAAAATACTTCCTTTTCTTGGTTATTTAAGGTGTCTGATCTTTTCATAGCCATGTTTGTTCTTGTCTACATGTTATGTAATCCCTTTTCTGTGTTTCCTTGAATCGTTGACGTATGCAGTTCTCTACCCTAGCTAACAGAAGTCAGCTACTGAATGAATATACCAGTTCCTGGTCTGTTATCGTTAATAGTGGAGATCATTTTTTTTTCCCTGTCATTTGTAAATCCTGTCTGTAGAGCAGAAAAAATGAAGCTGAGCTTTATCTTTATGGCTTTGTGAACCCTGTATTCTTTCATGATGCATTTGTAAACTATTTTCTGTAAAAATCTGGTTTAGGGCAATCAAAAATCAACTAGCTCCAGTAGGTTAGATAGAGGTTCAAATTCAATTAAATCAATCCTGTAGGAAATGATTGCCTGGGTGTATTGCAAGGCAGCGCACTGGGGTTGTTTGGGACCAGATTTGTGAAAATCTTTATGCAGTCCTGAACTTTTCAAACACATAATCTAAGGTTCTCCAGCTTATCCAATCTCGAAAAAAGAATTAGTCAGTGAGATGTCTGAATCTTCAAAGTCAGCTATAACCGCACTGTGTGGGTACCACTGTCAGTTCCATTCCTAAACATGTCCATATGACTCACAAATTCTTACTCCAAATTGTAAAGGCTGGGCAAAAAGATCTGGTATGAAATGATCATCTGCCTCAGTCATAGTCAATAATCTAGGTGAGACTGAAAAAACATTGTGGAGATGAATACATTCAATATTTGAGAACTGTCAGATACCTGGACCTAATATTCACAAGAACCCTTTTTTTGGAGTACTTTCACACAAAACCAGAGACTGTGTAGGGTCAAGAATAGATATTTGCCTCCAAATTGTGCTGGCGGGGTTGATCTTTAGCATAAATAAAGATTTTTGATAAGCCTACCAACAGGTAAAGGTTCGCATTTTGGAGAAGGAAAATTTAGGGCTCACCAGACAGTTCCATTCTATTATGCCATTAAAAGGGACCCAGCTCTGCATCTTGGTATTAATAAAAGGGACACTATTTTCAGTAACGCTGATTATTTTCTTGGCTTGCATCAAGTCAGGTGTTCTCACCCCCCATCCTTGCTCTAGCTCTCTCTTAAGGGATTAACGAAGCAGAAATTGATGAGACATTTCATACTAAATAAGAGAGGGAACTATTTAAAAGTATTATTTCTGTCTTCTAGCTTAATTCTGTTCATAACTTTAGGACCTTCTCAATATGATTTTTACTTCAGCATTTACAGTAAATTTTTTGCCTTCATTACTTCTGAGGTTACTTTACCATTCCCAGTGGTTTGAAAGACTCTATCTGCGTTGGCTTCATTACAGATTTTGGTCTTCAACTAGCATCTTCAATGTTAGTCTCTGTTGGGGTATATCAATTCATTCTACAGATGCATTCCATGTTGGCTTTTCAGTCTCTTTCTTCAGTGCATGTAAAATATTACAGAAAACTCTTCAATATTTTTCTGTAATACAGATTTTGTCTTTCAAAAGATTAAAGTAACATTTCTGTATGTTTACTCAAAGGTTAAGTTTCTTAAATTAGGCTCCAAATCAAATTCTAAAGAAGATAATGGCAAATCTCTCGCTTACTCAATGGAAATAGGATTTTGTATCCAACCATCTAGGAGATATCATATAATATCGAGGCGAAGAAAATTGCTCTAATACTGTTTGGTTTTATTACTAGGCATTGTGCTTTATGCCTGGAGACTGACCTGAAAACCATTTTTCCAGTATCACTGCTCCTCTCTCCAGTACTTCCTTGTTATCTAAAATGCATTCTTGAAATATTTTCTATCAATTCATCTTCTCCATAGCTACCAAATGTACCTCTTTTTNTTATTACTAGGCATTGTGCTTTATGCCTGGAGACTGACCTGAAAACCATTTTTCCAGTATCACTGCTCCTCTCTCCAGTACTTCCTTGTTATCTAAAATGCATTCTTGAAATATTTTCTATCAATTCATCTTCTCCATAGCTGCCAAATGTACCTCTTTTTAATCTGTGGGCAAAATTTAAGTCTAACTTTGAGCGTCTCTCTCTTCTGTAATTCATTCTGTCACACACAACTGCAACAGAACTATTTCCGGTTATTTCAACTAACTTTATAGTCCTCTGAGTAGCAACCTTAGTATTTTCCTACAGAACACTAATTGCTGCATTGTCTTTTTATTATTTTTAATTGATTGCTAGATACAGAGTACACCATTACATTTCCTACCACCTCTGTCACATATTCTTCCGTTCATATTTTTTTCCACAGATTGTCTTTTCTCCATCCTATCTCAGAACATCCCATTATTTATTCTACTTTCAGGGAACTCTCTACCTGAAAATTATGAATTGAAAGACCAGAACCAAAGTGTCTGTTTATCCTCATGTATCAAAACCCTGAAAAATTTGATAGCTTTGCTGGAAATCGGGACAACAGTAATTTTCTCCAAAACCCCAATTCATCCCAGAAAAGAGAGTCAAATTGTGTTTGATGAGTGATAATGCTCATTGTCACCCTTCTTGTCCATATGAATACTCATCATTTTCAAACTCCTTGTACAGGTCACTCATCATCCTTTTAATTTATGCGAAGAAAAATTTTCTGGGGGAAAATTTTATACAAAAGATTGCAAAATAGTTTCTTCTTACAGCGCTGGAGAATATTGTTCCCTGTCATTGTTCTGTTTCAGATGATGCGATGGGCATTTTTTTACCACAATACTACATGTTATTACTTTATTAATCATCCTTCTTCCCTTCCTTAGAACATCTATTTTTTTCCTGTAAATGTGCTTTACGAGCTTTCATTCTGCAATCCACACAGCTGGTCATCTTTCTTTTTTGTTGTGTCTAAAAGCAGCCATATGTCATCAGGAACCCTCTCATGTATATTGAACTTCCTTAGCACATCAGCTTGTCTCTTTGAATGTGTTACCTGATGTCTTTAAAATGGCAAAACACAGAAAAGTGGGTCCTCCTCATGCTTTGTTCATCAGACCAGCAAGAGTCAGGAATATTGTAGAGATGGGGTGTTTAGACCCTTGGGCCGTATCTATTCTAGCTTTGCTTTTTAATTTTGCCTTGCTTCAGCTTAACTAGCAGAGTATGGCTCAAATGGGCTCTACGCTATCCAGTAGTAAGTATGGCTACCCTTTATTGATAGGGGAGCCCCAGGGCTACTGAGCACTGGTGGGTTTGGTGTTAGATCACCCATGGCAACTCTGATTCTCCAGCTCTGTCTACCTAGATGCTTTATTTGCCGCTCATCATTTTCCATATGGGTGGTCTTCTTGAGGAATTAAGAGAGGCATAACAACAGTCTTTCTGCTCAAAATGTTAGCATCAGTGCTTGAGAACCACTACAATGTGTCTGTCAGGATGTATGTGCATAACAGAGAAGGATATGTATTCTAAGATCGAAGAGGTAAGCTTTAATGAAAGTTTGTAAACTTTTGGTTCAGGAGATACCCTTAATCTTTTCTGAAAGCACATTTAGCAATCGTGGCTCTGCGGCTCTCTATGTGAAGGCTCCTCTTCTCCTTCACCATTTTGGATGGCATTATGTAGTTATGGGGCCAAAAAGGTTTTGATGTGATGAGCGGGGATGATATCTTGGGTAGGTAGGACCACGATTTAAATGGAGCCCCTACCAATGCATAGTCTGTCAGGGAAACATGCTCAGAGCACTTTCTTTTGCTGTTGAATTTTGAAACTTCTGAAATGTAAGTGGTTTCTCTCCTTCCTGAATGTGTTGCAGTCATCACACAGAATCAGAAGTGCACCCGTTTTGGAGCTCAGTCCTGTGTCTCAAGCATGGCCTTATCATCAGTAGATAGAGAACTAGGTGTTTTGCGGCACTGGTATTTGACTATCCAGTAGCATTGAAGAGTTCATGAGATAGATACCCATGGTTACCTTGGCAATAAAGTGATGAGATATGCTCAGTAGAACAGGAATTTTTAGGGGTGGTGAGATTTTCAAAGCTCTTTCCTTTTTTATGAGCGTTAAGTCATTTGTTACTGAGATTCATTTTTAAAGAGACAATTAAGGAAGGCTTTTAATAGGCTGAGAAAAGTTAAAGGATGTCAGTGTATTCCTTAATCCTGCCATTTGTAACAATCCATAGCGTTTTGTACTCATTATGTTTTTTAAGGGTGAATAAGACTAGATTATTTCACCTCCTGAGCAGAAACTCCCTTCTGCATCCCTTCCTCTGAATTCAACTTCCTAAATAAGAAAATAAACTAATCTTATATGGAATTTCATAATCTGTGCCTCAGACTGAGTAAAATTATTACCTACATACACACAAACTCCCAAGTCTACAACCAAATCCTCCTATGCTGGGCATAGATGTCGCTTAAAACACCGCTGTTTATTATAATGTAAGTTATTGGAAGGGAATTGACAACATGCATACAGAAAAAATACTTTAAAATAACGCAGGACAACACTGAAGAGCCATTGTGAAGCAGTTTAAAAACTTGCCTTCACATTCGTGATGTATTTGGCAGGGGTTTTTGTCATGAAAACACCATCCTTAGATGCTCAGAGAAAAAGGAGCTCCTTGGAACCCTTCTCCAGTACATACCTGTGTATTTAAGGCTGTAACGACCCTCGCCTGCAAGAGATTCAGAAAGCAGGGAAAGCTGTGACCTGTACCTTTAATTCATCTCAGCTAGTTCCATGCTGATGAAGTGATCTATCATCATTGCTCCCATGCTAGAGCATGTATCCCTCCAAGAAAGTTTAGCCACTGCAGGGGTGACTGGACTAACACCACCTGGCATCCAGCAGCATACAGACTAAACTATAGTTTTGAGTTAGAGAATATGGAAACTGACAACAAATTATTACTTGGGGTCTTTTTCCAGTTTTCAAGTGCAAACATACCAAAGTTTATTTTAAATCTGAGCCAGTCAGACATTTAGTAATATAGATCAAAGAAGAAATGAAGGCCTCCCATGCTTATTATTTCAATATGATGTCTGTTCTAATAAAGTGTAAGAATGCCTGTGATAGACTAACTAGTAGGAATTTTCTGGTTCTGTAGTTTAGCCTTAAATATATACATATATTTGTAAATTAATCAGAAACATATTGTCGTGGTTTCAGTTCCTCGGAAAGCTGATTGTTTTCAATCCTTTCTTTAATCTTAGAAATATGGTGGCAGTCTGCCAGCACACTTTCAGATAAACAGTCCACTTCACATTTAAAAGCCGTAG
>VZSC01016085.1:66650-74150 GCA_013398225.1 Steatornis caripensis | reverse complement strand
TACTTCCGCTGGAACGGCAGTGGCCCCAGCCCTCTACCCTCCTTCTCCCAGTGTCTCAAGGGTATGGAGATCTCCCTGGGACTTTGAAACCTCATCTTTATTAACCGTGGTTTAGAATTTTGTACCGAGGAGCTGTTACTCAGCAGGAATTCAGTGAATATCACATCTGCAGCCTTGTCATTTTATACTCTTCTAGAAAATGGAGGCTAAAAGGGTTCAAAGGCTTCTACATTACATTTTGAATAGCCCAGCACCTTTGTTCTAAAAATAAATACATGACTTAAAAATAAATAATTAAGTGGGTTCAAACCAGAGGCTTACATTGCTTTTGAGGATATTCACATATGATCAGCTGTTGAAAGAGTTGCGGTTCAGCTGTGCTGAGCTAAGATTTAGTGACAGGGGCACCCAGGGATCAGACTCAAAGGCAGAACTTTAGTCTTTCCCTTAGTGAATGAGAAATAGGTATGGAGACATCAGACTAGATGACACAGAGAGATAATACACAGTACCAAAAGTCTTGAACGCTTTCCAGCGGCATGGAAGACTGGTATGGCCAATCTTTAGGCCAAGATTCAATGAAGAACATTAAGAACAATTGTAAGTTCATTCTTACTTGGCAAAGCGAATTAGCTTATGCTTATCTTTAACCTGTGATTATTAAAGATGATAAAATTTAGGCATGCGCTTAAAATCAAGCAAGAGCTTTATTGTTTTGTTGAATGGAATCCATAGTAGGCTGGGGAGAAAGTAGCCTGGCCTGCTGCGGCCAAGGGAGGCTGTTTTTATATAAGGCTACGTGACAAGGTAAAAAACAGGGAAAACTTTTTGAAGAAGATTTCCTCACCCTCACTTCCCACTCCATATCCTCCCACCTTCCTAAATTATCCTTTTTACATCTCAATTGATGGAAAGACAAAGAAACCACTGTAACCGAGCAGAGCTGCAGAGCGTAGCAAAAATTGCAAGGGGCAGGACTGATAAAAGCAAGTCTGGTCCAGCTCGATTATATGAGGCAAAATAAGGAGAAGAAAGCTAAAAGTGTACGTTAACTATAAAGGACAAAGAGTATTATAAGCATCATAGCTGCAGTCTGTTAAAGCATTTGCAGCAGACAAAAAGATACAAGAAGGGTTGGCAAGTAGAATTAACAGAAGAGAAAGGATAAAAAGTTGCAAGATTATTAAACTAGCTTTTTCATAATTATTTTAAACAGTGGAGCACATGCTCTTGTATTCTGGGAGTCAGGCACTTGTACACGTCTTTCCCATTGTTTTGAACGAAGCTCAGGCGTATGATTAAAAGTCTTGCCTAAATAAGAGCATTATTCTGAAATCAGGCTGAAGACGGGAATGGAGATCTCCTTGAACAGGAATCACATTTCCAGACACAGGTTCAGGTTCAGCCGTGTGCATGTGTGATGCTATATTTGAAAATAGTGTATGCACGGATCGCAGAGGGAGTACTTAATGTGCTTGAAGTTGGCAGCGTGCTTGAGCACCCTGTTAGATTGTGGTGAGAGAGAGAAGGTAAAAGCTGTAAAGGAGAAAGAAAATACTTGTGAAAGATTTAGGCATTTTTCCAGATTGCTGGTACACTGTAGTGCACTTACCATTAATGCTGTAACTTGTTATGTAGACCCTTCAGAGCAGAATTCCGCTCGCATATCTGATATGACTTTGAAATTCAGGCTTTGCCATTTCCAGGTCCAGGTAACATTTAAAAAAGAATAACTGGTTTTAATGAGAAGGGGTAGAATTATTCTTATTTCTTTTTCTGAGGGAAGGGGGAGAGGGGATAGACGGGTAGTTTGACAGCAGGTGAGAAGCCCTACACTCTAGGTTTTTAGGGAAATAAAACCTAAGCTTTAGGAAAAACAGTCCAGTTTTTAAAATAACTCATTACTAACTGCTTCACTGTTGTTAAGAAATACAGTAAGAATATGTTTGGGTTTAGTAAATGAACATCTTGCAAGGAATAACTCTTTTGGAGACAGAAAATATTAAGTGGTAGAGGTCTTACCGTAAGGATTAAATGCAATACTTTGATTATTGCCATAGTCCTATAGAAAATAGTGAGAAAGTGAGGAAAACATTAGAAGCATGCGTTAGAAAGCTTAAATTGATTCCTAAGTTAACCTTAGTTGAAATTGAAGATGCTCAGCTATCTTTTTTACCGCTCTCTTTCCTTGTATTTCTGTAAAGTCAATATCTGAAAAGCCTTTTAGATAGTCTACAGTTTCAGCTTTCATATCATTTTTTATTTTCACTTGTTTGTAGGCTTTATATCATTATTCACTCAGTCTAGATATGTGACAAATCTCAAATAAAGAAGGTGCTCATGACTTTCTCGGTCTTACACTGCCATTTGGATGGTGTTCAAGTTTAGCTGAATATTAAAACCTTAGGGGGATTATCCAAATGATATCTGTAGATCAGTGGTTTTCAACCTGTAGTCTGCCGTCTGGGAACCTCTGGATTATTCCTGAGCAGTCCGTAAAAATTGACTAAAATCCCAGCTTACTTCAGTTGCTTAAATCCACTGCACATCTTCATTGGAAATGTTTTATGACTTTGAAAATCAGAAAGGTTGCAAACCCTTTTTTAGAGATTTACTCATCCCTTGCTTAGGATATTATTGATCTTTTCCAAAAAGCAACTGGTAACTATGAAGGTTTTGCTTACGTTAAACAGCAGATGGTTTCTTCTGGATAGCTTCTGACTGGAAAATATTAAAATGTTTTTTCAGAATATTTTCATGAAATTTCCCCTCAAATTCCTTGAGATTTTTGGTTTTAGATGGAAATATTTTTCAGTACATGAAAACCAGGCCTTGGAAATGGCCTTGCATCAAGCAAATCCACAGGAGATAGATAACTAAAAAAGCAAGACTCGTGTCAATAGATTAAAGTGTGCTCGGCAGAAAACTATGAAAATGTACTACGGAAAATCAGAAGTCCCCAAATTGAAAATGTAAAAAAATATTTCTTTGTGATGGAGATTTCCCAAACAATGTTAATCCTCATGTTTACTATGTAAATAGGGAAAGAATCATGTGTCTCTTGAGGAAGCCCCAACAGTAGTTATATCAGTCACCAAGACCCAGAATTAAATCTTGAGGCAGGGTGGAGGCCTGTTGATTTTGAGGGAAAAGTGCCAGAGCCAAACCCAAACCCCAGACTCCAGCCCGTGGGCACATTCTTAATGAGATGCTATTTTTTGGTAGACTTTCAGTTGCAGCAACTATTTTTTTTTTAATTACGTGTCTGGTAATGCTATATAAGCGCTGCAGGGTTTAGCTTATGAAAGGTTCATGAACTGAACCATGCGGTTTGGTTCGTAGCAATTGGTAACAAAATTCCACCTGAAGTTATATGTAGGTGTCATTCTTTGATGAAAGATGAGCTTCTGAGGAGAAAGCATCTCTTCTTACGCAGAGGGGGAACGTGTCCTCCCCACTTTCATCAAGCCCAAGGAATCTTTCCCTTGCTGGGGAAGTTAAGAGGACCTGTAACTTGCATGAGAAATCTCAATTGCTGTTGCAACATCAGATGATATTTGCAGTAGATACCATACAGGTATAGCAGATAGCAGAAAACAAATGGGTAACAGATACCATACAGGTATTGCAAAGAGCTCTATAACAAAGTGAGAAGTGATCTGGGAGTCGCCGCGCTTTCTCTTGTATCTATCTTGACTTTTAAGAAAATATTTATGACAAAAATCCAGAAAGATATGTTTATTGGCCCTGGAAAAGAAAGAAATAGTAGGTGCCTCCGAGATGAACCTACTAGTTTCAGTGAGGGCCCCTGACTCGGGAAGTCAATATACACCTCTGTGGGGTGAGAGATTGGAGGGATTCATTGAAAGAAGAAGAGGCTATAAACTCAGGAGGACAAGAAAGCTGAAGTCCTAGATTTAGCCTGTTGCTCATAGAAAAGTTGACTACTGACCTAATTGTGGCTTCCAAGGATACTAAAATTTTCTACATACTTTTAAACAATGCAAAAGATGGACACGTTAAAATCAGTAGCCCAAGACCTTGGAAACACATTGCAAATCTAGGAAATCAAGAGTAAACTGGGAATTGAGTAAAATAATTCCGCCCGAAACAGTAGTAAACATATGGAATAATTGGCCAGCGAAGCAAGTAATCTAAATGAGTTTAAGAGACAGCTGGACGTTTTTATCTCAGGAGGGAAAGGACTGAAGGATATAGTGATAAACCAGGGAGGTGAGGATGAAATATACTGAAAGAAAAGGCTTGATGAACCAGAGCGCCTTTCTCTAGTCAGCAATTTCTTATGTTTATAAATGTAATATGAATAGCTGCTGTGTGAATATGCTATTTCTACATAGTGTCACCATGTCTAAAGAAGAAACATTTTGTTTCAGAAGATGGATTTTACCGATGCAGCCTCCGCTGCCAGTAATAGATTGGCTGGGTCCACCCACCAAACACAAGCTCTGCTGCCCCCACTCTCTCTCCAAAAAGTGAATTATTTACACTGTACTTCATTGCTTCAACTTTCAAATTACTTTATGTAGTAGTACCTTACAATTCTTTTCTTGGCAAACCTTTGGCTAGTGAAAGTGTGATGCAGAGCCACAGACTTCCAGTTCAGGTAACCTTCAGGGAAAATTTGCTTTATTACTGTTTTGTCTTCCAAGCATGACATTTTGGATGATCCATGGAGGAAACATCATCAGTATAGATATTAACAAATAAAGCCAAATTCATTCCAAGTAGTGTCTCTAGCTAGTTCTGTCTCTAGCCGTATCTGATCTAGCTCAGAGTTTCCCTCCCTGTCATCACAGTCACACCATCATTTCTTGCAGAAAACATAAAACAAGAGAAAGAAGCCTAAAAGATAGAAAAATAGAAACAACATTCAATTTTCAGTACTAACTTTTGTGTCCGAGCTCAAAGTTCAATTTCAATGCAAGTCCTATATGTGGTTACCTAAGTACCCAACTGCTCCACAAATCAGACATTTGGATGTGTAATTGGCAAGCTTTATGACTGTAATTAATTGTGGTTTAAAATGATTGCAGATGCAAAATTGCACCTCTAGGAAAGGAGGCCAGGTTGAGGCCCTTTCAAAAATCATGTTCTTCAGGTTGAACCAGAAAGTTTGTGCAGTAAGTTGAATGAATTTCAAGAAGACTTGATTTTCCACTTACTTGCAGTTTTGCTTTTGCTGGTGAAACATCACTGGCTTTAGCAGAGCTTTCCTGATTAGCACTGGTGTGAGTTTAAAAAAAAAAAAAAAGGTCTCTCCGTGTCTGGAATTAGGGGTGTGGGAGGAAGCTGGATGTATCAGTGCTGAGTGTGCAGCTGCACCACTTGTGTTTGGAAAGACAGGCAGCATTGCCAGCTTCCTCTGTTTAGAAGTGTTGGGACAGATTGGTGAAATGCCCATTCTGACTCTAGAATTACAATTTTGATAGTACCGTAGCCATTGTGCCTCTGTCCCCCCCAGTGTCAGATGAGCATTTCTGGAAAGAGTAACCCTTGCTCAAAGCAATGCTCTTTCCAGAAATTTAGATTTGCTTCAACACTGTGCAAATAACTCAACGACCAGGGTCTTCTAAAAGTAAACGAAGCAAGGAGGAAAGGGGAAAGGAAAGGACTGCCAGCTCCAAGTATAGATTTAATAGAACCCCCTTAAGTTCAACTGTATTAGCTCCTTTGTGCCCCATCATTTTCCTGTGTGAAAGAAGTCTGAAATAAGGTTCTCCACTCTATTATCACAGAACACGTACGTCTTTGAAGCGTTGTCATATCTGATTCATATTCCTGACTGCATTTAGTCAAGAACAACAAAGCCATGAACCAACTTTGTGTAATTCAAATAAACTCTCACAAAAATAGGCAGGTAGCGATATCCATTGGGGAGAGGGAGAAATGTGGTCATAACCAGAACATACACTACGGTTCCAATGCAGAAATCACCAATTATTTAATTGTCCTATTCAGATATAGAAAGAAGCTTTCCATTCCTCTTGGTAATTGGGATTTTCATTATCCTTTTCCCACTCATCAGGAGACAGGATAATAAATCCCACTGTCTACAAATCATGCACTGGGCACACGTCCCTCTTTCTTCACCTTAGTGTAGAAATATTTGTAACAGAGACCATATTTGCTCAACTCTCTTCTGCTTGGCAAGTTTATCCTTTATGCAAAAAAAACCCCCAAAAAAACCCCAAAACCAATCTACAGAAAACATTCTGTAATCAGGAAACACATTGTTATCACAGTGTATTTTCCATTAGACTCCATGTGTTGGAAACATCTTCTCCCCTCCCCTCCATTCATTTTCTTTTCTGCACTTCTAAAAGGTCCCCTTTCTCTTGGGCGAGCACTGCAGGCAATGACTCACCAGAGACTTGTTCCCTAGGGAAAGCAACAAGTCTCACCGGGCTTGCTTGAGAAGACGTTTGCCAAGCCTTTAATGCTCACCCAAAAGACTTGGGATGGATAGAAAAGAAACTGTCTGAAAGCTGCTAATATTTTACTATTTATATTTGAAGATTCGTTTGTGTTCGCCAGGTGGTGCCAAGTTGCAGGGTAGAGAAAGGAGGCAGAACTCCGGAATACAGCCATGGGGCCTCGTTGCTGCCTCGCTGTTCTTGGGGAGTATTTCCTTGGAAATTTCCAAGGAACAACTAGTTGAGGCAGCGCCTGGAAGACGGGGAATTTGTTTCTGATTGTGACATGGCCTTACCATACGAATCTATTCAAGTATTTAAGTCCCCAACACATAATAAGGGTGCATTTTCTTCCTGTCCCACATGTTTTTTTTCTTCTCAAGGCATCTGCTCTGCGGTGTTTTTCCTTGATAGCCAGTGATGCTGGCCTGCTCAGCTCTCTTAGCACAAACAGGTCCCCTGCAAATTGCAAAACAGCCTCCTCGTCTATGTCCCCTCCTCTGGTCCGAGCCTGAAACGCAACGAAGGGAGGGAATTCAGGGATACAGCACTGGGCCTGGACCCTTCATTGAAGAATTTCCAAAAGTTTAAGCTTTTTTACTTCTCCTGGCTTGATGTATTCTAATAGCTCTCCTTGGCTTATCCTTGAGATTCAAAACATGTAAGAATTAGTCACTGCTCTGAGAGTTAATTCCTCTCTGATTCAGTTCTCCCCTCTGCAGGAGAAAGGGTCTAGTAATACTTACCTGACAGCTCAGACTGGAGTGAAATTGTATTGTTAATATAAATAGTTCACAGTTCATAAATGAAAATATAATGTAAGTTTTTAAGATTGATTTTAATTATATTTTCTGCAGGTTCACACGGTTTGGAGAGCTTTGGAAATAGAAAAATGTCAGAATGAGAGAGTTTGCATGACAGGAGGGGATTTCCTAGTCACAGTTCGAGTTCTCTTGCAGGAGATCTCATAGATTACCAGTGAAGAGAGAAATGTGTCTTTTCGGTGTGAACAATTCCAGATTTCCTCCTCTGCCAAAAAAAAAAAAAAAAAAAAAAAAAAAAAAAA
>VZSC01016085.1:56204-66531 GCA_013398225.1 Steatornis caripensis | reverse complement strand
AAAAAAAAAAAAAAAAAAAAAAGATACAGCAACCTATCAGCAGAGAAAATAGAGAAAGCACTGCTCTAAAATTTCTGTTTCAGAACATTTTTGCTGTGCTTGCTTCAAGTTCCATTTCCTGCTTCATTGTTTTATTGTGATTGTAGTAGAAAACATATTCCCTTCTTTGTATGTGACTCATAATCATTGTTGCTGACTATTCATTCAGTTCTGACTTGCCGCTGTGTCCCAGCCCTTGCCCGAGACCTCCTTTGTTCTAGTATTTGGTTGGGAACGGGAACAGGTTTTATTCCTCTTTTTATACCTTGCAAGGTAAACAAGGGAGAGATATTACATTTTCCATGTGTTTTCAGACGTATCTTATCTTTTATATTAGTCACTCTGAGCTGATGTTTCAATCTATTTAAAGTTGACCTCTCCAGTTGTGAACTTCCTTGAAAAACACAGATAAGCAAAAAAATTTTAACAGCAATTAGCAAGGGAGTGGTGGTGCCGTGTGTTAACATGAGGTAAAACCTCAAGAAAGCAGAATGTAAGTAAGTGTGGTGAAAGTTCCTAAGGTAAAGAAATAAATATATTGGAAAATCAGGATGGTGGCTTCAGCACAGTAGTCATGGGAGGAAGTGGCCCGTAGTTCAGAAAGAGCGTTGTTCAAAGGTGCTTGCCAGAAGACGCAGTTTCTCACTTCAGTGAAGGGAGGTGCGTTGCTGAAGAGCAACGTCAGCCACCATGGCATTTTCCAGCTTTTCACTGTTCTGAAATCCCATGAGGACCCTGGCCCATTGAGAGCAGCCCTGTGGAGAAGTGCTTGGAGGTACCGGTGTCTGAAAAGCTGGATGTGAGCCGGCAGTGCACGCTCGCAGCCCAGAAAACCAACCATATCCTGGGCTGCATCAAACGAAGCGTGACCAGCAGGTCAAGGTGACCAGCAGGTCCCTCTCTGCTCCGGTGAGACCCCACTTGGAGTACTGCGTCCAGCTCTGGGGCCCCCAACATAAGAAAGACATGGACCTGTTGGAACCAGTCCAGAGGAGGGCCACAAAGGCGATCAGAGGGCTGGAGCACCTCTCCTGTGAAGACAGGCTGAGAGAGTTGGGGTTGTTGAGCCTGGAGAAGAGAAGGCTGTGGGGAGACCTTATAGCAGCTGAAGGGGGCCCACAAGAGAGCTGGAGGGGGACTTTTTACAACGGCATGGAGTGATAGGACAAGGGGTAACGGTTTTAAACTGAAAGAGGGTAGATTTAGATTAGCTATTAGGGAGAAATTCTTCACGACGAGGGTGGTGAGACACTGGCACAGGTTGCCCACAGAAGCTGTGGATGCCCCCTCCCCAGAAGTGTTCAAGGCCAGGTTGGATGGGGCTTTGAGCAACCCGGTCTGGTGGAAGGTGTCCCTGCCCATGGCACGGGGGATGGATCTAGATAATCTTTAAGGTCCCTTCCAACCCAAACCATTCTATGATTCAATAGGTGGGATTTGTGCTGTGAGGGTTGAAGGACCAAACTCTGCCACAGTTCCACCTTTCCTTCTTAATATGCACTAGCAGTTTGAGCATGCAAGCTCAATTATTTCACAAAACTGTTTCAATTTTGCCCAGGAGTTTGCAGATCATTGTCCTGGTTAACTGAAAAGTAAAATTACTAAAATGAAAATTGGTTCTGTCCTAGTTCAAACCAGGACAATAACAGACATAACATGGTTAGGGATAGAGAGTAGAAATCTCTTCTTAATTAGTAGTTTATTCAGTCAGGGTTGTGGGGTTTTTTTCCTTTTAATGAATTTGTTGATTACTCAGTGAGTGTTTCATGCCAACAAATCTGAGCCTGGGACTGCTTGCAAAATCAGTTCCCCGCATGTATCATTATTCACTTTTTCCATTTTTGCATTGGTCGCCTAAGCCACACGGCATGATTTCTGATCGTTGTCTTCATGAAAGTAGCTGTACCACAGTTTTACTAACGAAAGGAAGGATGTTGTCAAGTTTTTACTCTCTCACAGGCAGCGTGGGAACAACTTACTGAATTAGGAAGAGGCAAGTTGTCAAAAACAGGGAGAATTTTACTTTTTGTCCAGTTCTTTCACATCAGGCCTTTCCTTGAAATATCACTGATAGAAAGCATAGTAGAAAAATGTGGTACGGACTAAGATGGTAANGTATCTTATCTTTTATATTAGTCACTCTGAGCTGATGTTTCAATCTATTTAAAGTTGACCTCTCCAGTTGTGAACTTCCTTGAAAAACACAGATAAGCAAAAAAATTTTAACAGCAATTAGCAAGGGAGTGGTGGTGCCGTGTGTTAACATGAGGTAAAACCTCAAGAAAGCAGAATGTAAGTAAGTGTGGTGAAAGTTCCTAAGGTAAAGAAATAAATATATTGGAAAATCAGGATGGTGGCTTCAGCACAGTAGTCATGGGAGGAAGTGGCCCGTAGTTCAGAAAGAGCGTTGTTCAAAGGTGCTTGCCAGAAGACGCAGTTTCTCACTTCAGTGAAGGGAGGTGCGTTGCTGAAGAGCAACGTCAGCCACCATGGCATTTTCCAGCTTTTCACTGTTCTGAAATCCCATGAGGACCCTGGCCCATTGAGAGCAGCCCTGTGGAGAAGTGCTTGGAGGTACCGGTGTCTGAAAAGCTGGATGTGAGCCGGCAGTGCACGCTCGCAGCCCAGAAAACCAACCATATCCTGGGCTGCATCAAACGAAGCGTGACCAGCAGGTCAAGGTGACCAGCAGGTCCCTCTCTGCTCCGGTGAGACCCCACTTGGAGTACTGCGTCCAGCTCTGGGGCCCCCAACATAAGAAAGACATGGACCTGTTGGAACCAGTCCAGAGGAGGGCCACAAAGGCGATCAGAGGGCTGGAGCACCTCTCCTGTGAAGACAGGCTGAGAGAGTTGGGGTTGTTGAGCCTGGAGAAGAGAAGGCTGTGGGGAGACCTTATAGCAGCTGAAGGGGGCCCACAAGAGAGCTGGAGGGGGACTTTTTACAACGGCATGGAGTGATAGGACAAGGGGTAACGGTTTTAAACTGAAAGAGGGTAGATTTAGATTAGCTATTAGGGAGAAATTCTTCACGACGAGGGTGGTGAGACACTGGCACAGGTTGCCCACAGAAGCTGTGGATGCCCCCTCCCCAGAAGTGTTCAAGGCCAGGTTGGATGGGGCTTTGAGCAACCCGGTCTGGTGGAAGGTGTCCCTGCCCATGGCACGGGGGATGGATCTAGATAATCTTTAAGGTCCCTTCCAACCCAAACCATTCTATGATTCAATAGGTGGGATTTGTGCTGTGAGGGTTGAAGGACCAAACTCTGCCACAGTTCCACCTTTCCTTCTTAATATGCACTAGCAGTTTGAGCATGCAAGCTCAATTATTTCACAAAACTGTTTCAATTTTGCCCAGGAGTTTGCAGATCATTGTCCTGGTTAACTGAAAAGTAAAATTACTAAAATGAAAATTGGTTCTGTCCTAGTTCAAACCAGGACAATAACAGACATAACATGGTTAGGGATAGAGAGTAGAAATCTCTTCTTAATTAGTAGTTTATTCAGTCAGGGTTGTGGGGTTTTTTTCCTTTTAATGAATTTGTTGATTACTCAGTGAGTGTTTCATGCCAACAAATCTGAGCCTGGGACTGCTTGCAAAATCAGTTCCCCGCATGTATCATTATTCACTTTTTCCATTTTTGCATTGGTCGCCTAAGCCACACGGCATGATTTCTGATCGTTGTCTTCATGAAAGTAGCTGTACCACAGTTTTACTAACGAAAGGAAGGATGTTGTCAAGTTTTTACTCTCTCACAGGCAGCGTGGGAACAACTTACTGAATTAGGAAGAGGCAAGTTGTCAAAAACAGGGAGAATTTTACTTTTTGTCCAGTTCTTTCACATCAGGCCTTTCCTTGAAATATCACTGATAGAAAGCATAGTAGAAAAATGTGGTACGGACTAAGATGGTAAGATTTTTAAAAGTACATCTTATCTGGGGAACTGTAACTCCATATGCATATGGTTCTATATTAAGGAAAAGCAGAACAGTCAGAAATTAGTGGAATATCTAGATCTAGCACATGGGTCTATGGAACAACAAGAGAGGCAACGAGTCCTGTGCTGAAGGAGCTATCCAGAAAGCTAAAGGAGACACGTCTTTGAGGCAACGTTATGATTACCCCAGAACCCTGCCAGGGCAAAGCACCTCTTACTCCAGCCGAGCTCTCTGCGCAGCATGAGTGCTAAGCATCATAGTCATATTCCTACCCGTCCCTTGCGGCGCTCAGCCCTCTAACTGCAAAGCCTACATGACTATGGATTCGACAATGCCTTTTATCTTTTGTCTCATTCAACAGTTTTCTGTTATTTGTGACAGATCCTCAGCACTATTTTCATAAACACCGAGTAACTGTGTTACGGGGTTATTTGTTCATTCCTCGCTTGGAAGGTTGCAATTAGAGACTCCTTAAGCCTCCACTCGGGCTGTGAAGGGAAAGGGCAGTACAAGAAATTTGAACTTCTTGCTTATTTCTAAAGCAGTGTAATATTTGTACTTGCCTTCCTACATTATCAGCACGTTAACGAGCAAGCTAGCAGTGGAATATTGTAGGGAGCCACAAGAATATGAGCTTATGCCAGCTCTGATCCAGGAAAGTCCTAACATGAGCACTTCTGTCACGGCTGCTGCCGACTCTGCCCCTTCTGCAACTGCTTGGTGGAAGGTGTCCCTGCCCATGGCACGGGGGATGGATCTAGATAATCTTTAAGGTCCCTTCCTTGGGGGGTGCTTGGTGCAAAGGTGCAAATCTGCCAGCACAAACGGTCGAGATGAAGCAGGAAGCTATTAGTAACAATTCTGCTCACTTGCTCCGTCCCAAAAACCACTGTTTTATTGCTAAGTGGATGGGCTTGGACTAAATTTATCCACAAACATTCATGCAAGCAAAATTAGTTTGTGCAAACGTGTGTGAGAAAAATGAATGAGCCAGGGTACAAAATAATAAACTTATCAGACTCTTCTTCCTCCAAGAAATGCAAAACGCGCCTTCATCCTCAGTTAGGAGGACAAAACAAAACATTATTCTTATTGCAGAAGGAGCAGTTAAAGAGATATGGATTTGATTAAAACTTCGTGTTTTATAAAATTGTGTTATTATTTTATAACGTTTAAGAACATGTGCTTAAATTAAAATTCCTTTAAAATGTAAGTAAGCAGCACAATTTTTAAAGAGGCTGAAAACCTTGATGCAAAATACTGACTTTCAGAACCAGGAAAACAATTTCCCGTTAACTAAAATAACAGATTTGTATTGTTTTCTATACAGATTGTGGTTAAGTATGTAGATGCCATTCCTGTAGTTGTGCGCTCCGTTACAGATTAGCAGCAGCCAGCAGGATGGGCCCCAGACTGTTTTGGATCTGACCCCTCTCGAGGTGCAGAGAGGAAAGCAGTAAAAAAAGAAAAATCAGTTGAAAATTGCTGATCGAAAATCATCAATAACTCCGCTCACTGACCTTGCTGTTGTTAACACGGCTGGTGGAGACTGGCCGCGTTGCAAAAATAACCGAGGTCTAATGTGATGCTTACCCTGTTGGGTCTTTTACGTTTTGGCATGAAAAGGAAATAACAGAATCTCTCCACAGGCTATGCATTTATAATTAATACTGATTGGCTATACTGGTAATTTTATGTGATAAAGATATTAAAATAGTGTCAATAAACCAGGAACAAGCGATGTGTAAAATAATTAACACTAAAGGGAACATAATAAGTTACTTATTAAAATCCATAGATGGATTATGTGACCCTGTGATTACAAAGACTGCGGAGCACATGACTTGGTATACATCTTTTGGTCCAAACACCTCTTTGCACTCTGTCAGAGCGCTGGCTCCTGACATTAAATAAAATTCAGGTATGATTTATGGGGTGGCCTTTTGACAGGAGCTGGAATCGGAAATGGTTTAGGCTTTGCCAGTGTTCAGCACTGTTTTCATTACCTGCTGATATAATGCAAGTATTACATTTAGTCAACCGAATTATGTGTAGTTCTCTGAGATTCTCCCTCACTCCCTGTAGTCATTGTTCCACTCATAATAAAATTATCCTATCAATTTGCCACGAGAGGAAGACTGGAGTTCACTAAATTACAGCCATGTGTGTTTGTGCTCTAGACAAAGTGATACCAATTAAAAAAAACCCAAAAAACAAAAACCAACAAACCCAACGAGATTCTATTTTTAAGTTGTTCATGGAGAACAGTGAGCTTGGCTCACAGAGGAGGCCAGCCCTGAATTCCAAGCACTTGAAATTTCATTTTCCTTAATTAGTAAAACAGCATCTATCTAGAAAAATAAGAGAATAAAACAACAAGCGAGACGTTAAATAATATGTCAGAAATGACACCTGGCCTCCCCTATGACTGATTAGTTTGAGAGGTTTGCTGTGTGAGGTGGAAGCATTATTTTGCACTTCCTTCCCCCCGCTCCCTGTATAATTTTTTTTAGACAGCCTGAAAATGGTGGGTTTACACGCAGACAGCAAAACACCCCAGTTCTGACAGCTGAAGCGAAGCCATCTCGGTGGTTAAGCAGTACTGCCACACAGAAGACCTGAATTTGGGAGTGGCCTGGGGGCACTCTCTTTATGAGCCTTTGATGCTCTGATGTGTCACAGAGGTGATAGCTTTGACTCCAGGCAGCGGCAGTTGCTGACGGCTCCTGACTCTGTAAGCACCTCCTGATGGCTGAATTATGACGCAGCACTTGCATGGCGTGGTAGGAGATTGCTTAGTCCTGTTCTGGCTGGGGAATGAATGAAGTCAGTAGCTGTTTCATGTACTGTAGTGCCAGGCTTCGCACTACGCGTGATGCAGAATGACTTCCTGAGGCCATCTCCAAACTCTCTCTGCTTACAACCTGTGATTATTCCTCTGGGTTCCAGTTAATTACTACTTTATTTTTTTAAACAGTTGCTAGCTGTTCTGACTTTCGTGCCAATAAGCATTCAACTAAGGACCCGAAATGGCTAGCATATAGTTCGAGCCAGAGACGTGGCATCCATGCCATCTCCTGCAACTTCTGAGACATTGAAGTACCTCAAGTGTGCTGACTTTTGAGCAAGTTTTCCAGTTCTTATTTCCCTGAGTATTCCTTATTTTCTTCTACTCTGCTGCTGTCTTCATACTGCTGGTTGGTTTCATGCTGGAGCTCTGTACTGTTTACATTATCTCCCGTCATCATGTGAAGGTAGCTCCAACGTGAAGGTAGCTATGGATTTTCGTAAGGGACCTTTATCCTGGTACCCTTATCTGTATCTATACCCTTATCCTGGTACCAGCAGGGTGTTCTGGATGATATTTTTTATTTACATCTAGTAATTTTAGTACTGTCATCATTCTTTTCAGATACTGTATATGAGCTCTGAGTGATTGTTTCTTTGCTATTGCTTTATGTGTCAATTTTATTGCTGGGCTCGCACCTATGCATTGCGGCTGCAGGTCCGTGCCTTCGTTGCTGTGTAGTGTTTCCTGCTTAGCTGATGTTTATTGTAGCTGATCTGTTGCCCCTCTATTGTCCTTCTTCTGGATTGCAGCAGGCTAATCCCAAAGGAAATGATCTTGATTTATCTCTCTATGCTGGGCTCATATGTAGCTCCAGGGACAGTTTACTGCAGTAGTCCAATACTGCAAAGTGTGGATTAGTTCCTACCTTTCCTGCCTTTGCCATTTGTCTTCTGTTTGTCTCTGGAAGCTGTTGACATGGAGGAGATCATGCCTGTCTATTTTTTATTTGCTTAGGAGAAGAAGATCCCAGTTTGACATTGTATTGCTAAAATTCTGCTGCTCTACGTTAAGTTCCACATGTAATACTTTGCAAAATGTGACCTGTGCTTTTGGTTCATTTTCTTGGTTCTGGTCCACATTTATCCATTCTAGCGTTAAGCAGCTAAGTGGGCACTTAAATTAGGAGTATAGTTGCCCTTTTCTAATCCACACAGATGGAGAAGAGCACTTTCAGAAGGTAGTTTGGATCACACGTTAACTTGCTCTGTGGAAGTACCTACTTTTCTTTGCTGCTGGTGGGGGTTACTGTCCAGTGCTTTACATTATGCAAGATGAAGTTGGGGCCAAGTCTGCTTACCCGAAATAAGAGTAATGATTCCCTGTCTCTGTTTAGTTTCTATCCTCAAAAGTTCAGTCCAAACCAAGTTTTGGGTCAGGAGTCCATGAGACCGTCAATAACTAGTAAGCACCCCACGCTGCTCCGTGCACGTTCTTCACTTGTCTTTCGTGCTTGGTGCCTGGTTAGACAGCACATTCCTTAACTTGTCTTTTGTATTTATCCCCCAAGAAGTTGTCTATGCAAACTCAATTTTATTATGTAATGAGATCAGACTACCAGTGTGCTGCCAGTCACTTACTGAGGTTTGGCTGATGAGTGTTCTCTTATTGAGAAACAGTAAATCATTCGCTTATGACTGTCTACCCATATCCTGAATAGAAATATGATCAAGATCAGGAAAACTCCTTCTTAGCACAGCCAGGTGAAATCTTGGCCCTGCTGGAATCTGAAAAAAAAAACCAAACTAATACAAAATTGAGAAATCCTTCTACCTTTCACTTCATCCACCACTTCCTGACTGCATTTGTATTCCAGACACTGGCGGTGCCCATGCCAGCAAAGCAGGCCCAGTCTCAAGTGCAATCTTGTCCATCCTAGGGGATTCACACAACAGGTTATGGACACGCAGCTTACCATGAAGTAAAATATAATGGGCACTTGTATCTTGACAGCCACTCTGTGGTAATTGCTGACATGCATGTTCTCTCTTTGTGGTAAATACAGCATTTCTAGGGCAATCTACCTCTTGAAGATGGGATAAATCTGATTTCTCTTCCGGAGAGCATGCACAGCTCATTACTAAGGAACATTTGATATCATGTATAGTCACACTTTAAGTTATTCTACTGGAGATTGTCTCTGTGCCCTACCTTCTGGGCCATCTCAGAGCTAACGAACCCAACCTCTGCTTTAAGGAGGGCACAGCAACTTCAACATTTGAGACTGGCTATCAATCACAGCAAGTCAATAACTGTGAGGGTTTGTGAGGGAATGGGATGTGAAAAAAGTCCTGTATGTACTCTTATAGTTAGTGTTTCCAATTTGCTCCATGAAAACCATGTCAATGTGACTGGAAGTGTGAAAAAAATTGCAAAGCTATTACTTAAGTACTTGTCAAATTAAGGAGAATTTAATATGTTAGCTTACAGTCACAGTGCTACATAGCTAGGTCTGAGGCAATATTTTTATTATAAGTGCATATTGCTTTGAGCTTTTTGGTTGATTGCTTGTTCCTAATCTCTTAGGCCATGATACTGAACTTGCAATGCCAAAAGCCAAGCTGCTTTAAGAAGAATTCAGATTTTATTTTCTGATTTGGCTAGATTTGGATTGGATATGGTCCTTGTCCAAGCGTTTTACGTGTCCCTTTTTCCGTGAAATATTTTTTGACACACCTTACACTTCAGCACAGTTTGCAATGATATGATTTTTGATGAGCTGACTGAAAAGACAGTCAGCCCTATGTGAATTGTTCAAGCACGAAGGTGAGGAGACAAGCATTTTTCTCTTTAGAATTTATAATTAATTTTTTTTGTTCTCGGTTCCCGTCAAATTCCTCTTTACTAAAACTGTGAAATCTGTATGTCATTTAAAACCGTTTGTGTAAAAACCGGTGCTGATTACAACACTTGGACTAGAGCAAAGGTGGAGGAGAGTTGCGTCCATAATCTTCACAACCAGACGTGGAGTCATGTGCAGCCTTCAAATGAAGTGGTACATATCCTGCTGTAACAACCTCGTCACGGCACCAGGAACAGGGGTAGGTTCACCAGGACTAGTACCACCTGTTGGCAGCATGTGCAGGGAAGTTCAGCGATGGTACGACTCCCGCGTCACCACGGGAGGTGGCTACCTCCATCCCAGAGAAGCTGCTGCCAGGCCTTGCTCAGATCAGAGTAAGCCTGTCTGAGTACAGAACCGCATGAATTGGCTCCACGTTTATTTTCACTGGCTATAAGAACGTGAGTCAGTTGAGAACGTAGACCTGATGCCAGCAGAACCGCTTCATTGCATGACTTTTCTTATATCCACAAATCAGGCTGTTCACATTCATGATCTATGACAGAGAATAAGATTCAGAGAAAAAGGTAGCCTGGCTGTACAAATCCTTCCATGTGAGACGAAAAGATGCTGTCCCCTACAGAATTCCTGTTTATAGAAGAATACAGTTCCTGTTCTTTGCAACACACAAACGTTTGTATGGGGTTTGTTCTGACTTCT
>VZSC01016085.1:47645-55283 GCA_013398225.1 Steatornis caripensis | reverse complement strand
TATATATATATATATACTATATATATTATATATATATATATACATATCTTATTCATTAGTTGTTCTTGTTACAGCAATAGCGGATGACATTCATTTTAAGCAGCACTTATTTTCAGTGATCAATAACCCTTTGAAATAACTAGATTCTGAGCTGAAATTTTCATGCTTATTTTCATCCCGAGAGTGACTATTTTGGATCTTTAGTTTTGAAAATCCAAAACCAAGCCGAATTATTTTTCGGGCTAAGAAATTCCAGAAACGGCAGGTACTATTTGGTTTGGTTTTTATAAATTCTGAAATACACTGCTCAATCTGGTTTCCTTCCATCAATTCATTGAGCATTGCTTTTCATCTTGTACAAGAAAAAGAAGGGAAAAAACAAGAAATACATTTTTAAAGCGTGAGTTAGGAGTTTAAGTTCCATGGAAAATCAACTGGGTAAATTTGCATAAGTCAGGCTCAAAATTTCATAGATATATGCTACTAGGGCTCACTGAAATAATTGCATTTTAGTTGAAATTACTTACTTTAAGAAGTTTGGGGTTTCTTGAAAATTTTGCTCAGAACTGAGTGGCTAGCTTAGCCCCAAAAAGCAGCTGATTACAGATGTAGCCTCATTGTAAGGCCCTTGCTAAGGCTAGCGGAAGGTGACAGGAGCAGCCTCGGTCCCTGGTGGTCACCACCAAGACTCTGTCAGTCAGGGAGAACGGCAAAACCAGTGCACTGATACTTTAAAAATTCCCGGAGAAAGGCTGGGCTGCCCTCATGAAGCGGGCGCTCGTGCCATTCCCTTTGGCTTTGGTAACCTGGTTTATTTATTCAGTGACTGGAGAATCAAAGCGCGAAGAACTACAACTTCATTCAGTTGTACTGATGACCTCCGTCATGTGTGGGGAGATTGTTCCCCGCCAAACATGTAAAGCTAACCTTTATCGTCTTTTAAATCCCTCCTCAAAGCTTGCCTCTACCTGCGCCTACAAATCGTTCCCATCTGTCTTTGGTTAGGCAAGCGACTCTTGCTTTTCTGCTAAACTGTTTGTTTTCTTGTTACTTAATCCTCCCAAAGCGCCCCCACCCCCTCACATCTCCCCATGAGCTGTCTGATATGCAGATTGGGAAAGTTTTGGGGTGGGGGCCCTGTTATTTTGTCAGTACATTTAGCCTAGCGCAGGGGACTGATCCTTAACTGGCACCCTGCGCATCATCATAACGCAAAATAATAACAGAGGATTGTATAGGCTGGCAGGTATTTACAGGGCAAATCATAAATAATGAAGGGGGTTTGTGTTTTGTGTAAGCAAAGAAATAACGGTCAAATCTTCTGCAGGAACTTGAGCCCGTTCGGTGCATAAATCATTCCCAGTCTTTCTGCCACATTAATACACAATCAACTCCTAACAAGACCGAACTCCATCGCTTTCAGGGATCCACAGTCCTTACCTGTAACAATAGCCAAGCTCAACTCAAGTTATATTTAAAATTTTTGCTAATCAGTATGGATTTGAGCGCTTTCTAAGAAGTACCCCGTTCATTTTAAGTGCCGCAATTGGAGCTCCGTCATTAGAAAAGAAACATTTGGGGGTCTGGGAAACAAAGCAGGAATGCGAGCAAGGTAATTATCATAACAGTCGACTCTGGGAGCGCTGGAAGTGGTGCTCTGCGGTGCGAAAGCTGCTCCTCACACAGCCCCAGTCTGAAACGAGACGTTTCCACTAGATAACTCAAAATAAGTTTTAATGTTATTTTTAATCGTGAAAATGTTTCACACACTTCTCCGTCTATTCATTACAGCAGGAGTGGTAATTTCATTTTTTTAATGGGAGCACTTACAAACAATCCAAGTGTAATAAGCAGCATAAAATTATCAGTGATTTAGCCGATGCTGAACTTCTCACTTGTCAAACAGCGCAGATTGTTTTTTTCTCCTTTTTCTTAGCTTTTAGGTAAATTCCACTGCTTGGTAGCATCTCACACCAGACAAAGAGGAGGGAAGAGATGAAAAAGCATGCAGCATAAGCGTTGCAAGGCCAACACGATTTCTCGTTTGTGAACGAAAACCAGGGTTGTAAGCTAAGTGGGGAAAGGCTGGCTGGGAGCTGTCTCGAATCCCTGCAAGTAAAAACATCAGGGATCAGAAAAGCCAGCTCCAAAGGCAAGTGGAAGGTTGTTGATGAATTACTCTGCGCGTGTTATAATTACCTTATCATCCTGAGATTTTTGTGTATTGATCTGAACAGGAGTAATAAAGCGCTTTCCTCCCCTCACTCCCTTCTAAGCGTTAGAGCTTTGTCTATTAGGTATGCTTCTAAGGAGAGAAATTACTCATCTTCCAGACTAGCATGGAGAAAGGGGGAAAAAAATACAAATGGGCGGGCATGATCTCTTCTGCTATTCAATATGTTTAAATCTAAATTGTTCATATAATTATTCCAGCATGTATTTTCTTCTAGGCTGCAGCCAGGCAGAAAAATTTAAAACATGAGAAATTGGACAATGCTAATGTGAAGTAAAATGTAGTTAAATGTTACATTCCTTTCAATGTCATTTACCAATAGTTATGCATCATACTAAAATTAAAGGAAAATATTAGCCTGAGAGTCAATGTATTAGTGGAATTTACAATAACTAATATTTGAATAACCCTGGGGAAAAAAAAAAAAAAACAAACCAGAAATGAACGTTACTAACATTCGATCAAGAACGGCTCTGGGCAAAGGCGGCTGGGAAGGATACCTCAGAATAATTTTGAGAGAGTATTTTTTGTGAGCAATTCGGGGATCATCTGTAATTTAAAAGCTAGCTATTCACTTTAAATATTAGCCCACATAAAGCATGACGATAAAAGATACGAGTAACGACCTTTATTAGGGAACGGCAAAAGAAGAAGAAGAAGAAGAAGAAGAAGAAGAAGAAAAAAAAGTAGTTTCATGACAGCACTGAAAGGGAAGCATTTTGAGCCTTATGTTACACGCAGATCGACTTGGACACTCGTTTGAGCCTCAGTTCCTTGAGGAACGAACGTTCACTGAGAACTTGGCGCAGCTCAGACCTGCAAATTCTCTCATCAGACCACAAAGCAAGACACTAACAAACTTGAGAATGAAGCCTCTCTGCCCAACTTTTCACTTGGCCCCTGGGACAAGCTGCCTAGCATCTCCCCACGTCCCTCCCTCTGCCAGTGGGGCTGGCAAACTGCTGCTGAGGCTCGTGAGCCACGCAGGCAAGCAGAGGCCGGTGGGGCCCCCATGAAGCTCTCGCATGAAGGACGGGGCACATGTATGAGCGATGGGATTCCAAATCCCATCTTTACCCAATAATAATTAATAATTAATTAATACTTAACACCCATCTAGTGCTTTACAAGCATTAACTAATTAAGCTAATTCACCCAAGGTCAGTCCTTTGTACTCTCACAATACCCGGCATCTTTTTGATCATACACCCTAAAGAGTAAAAACAGTATATCAGTAATGTTAGTTTTAGCCTAACGTTATTTGGCAATTTTGATCATTAGGGATGGAATTAATCAAATATCTACTGTGTCCCATTTCTGCATTTTATCTTCCGTTCTGCGTTTACTATTTTTATCTTTATTAATAGCTACTGCGCAGTGGCCTTAAAGAATTTCGCCATTCAACAGAAACTTTTCTTTCCAGAGACTTATGCTAATTAGTACCTTGTTTGTGGCTTCGGTGTGATTTATGAGCTACTCTGAGCCCTGAATAACAAAATATCGGGCTAGCTCCATAACTGTCTATGAATTTGTTTATCTTTCTATCTGTCTACCTATCTGTTGAAATTTAAAACAGCGCAATAACTTTGAGAACAGTGACACTAATGCAGCGCTAGATTAAAAGAATGTTACTTTATACACGCGTAAATGTAATTTAGAGGCACTTAGAGGAAGCTATATACTTAACATGATTCTTGGCCAGTGAAGACAGGTTGATCCCACTCATTTTGGGATTGCTAATTTGCAGTTAATTAGGAAGATTGATTCTGTTCTCTGATGCATAGGCCCAACCCTAAATGCATTTTTCCGGTTTCCGTGGCACCATGCTAGTTATCATTGTCATGGTACAAGTATAACTGAATGACACGGTCCTTCATAAAACATAATACTTGGGGAGTTTGGGAAAGTAAATCTAGTAACCATTAGCAAACGTTTTTCTGCTTTACTCTGTAGACTGAAATCTAGTGCCCTCTGCATTTAAAACAACTTTCAAATTACGTTCCTTTGAGAAGGTTTATCGCAATTAGCAAATAAAACCAGAGAGTTTATTTAATCCTCAACTAAAATAACGCAATTTCAGAGTTTGAGGGAAATAAAATATTGACATTTTGCTTGAAGGAACTTGTATCCTTAAATAAATGCAGTGGGCATGGCATACTTCAGCTTGTACCTTTTATAGAAGCTAACATTTATTTTCAACGTGTTATCTCTTGAGGAGATTCTTCCCCTGTACTCTCAAAATACAAGCTGGTACGAACGGATTTGGGGGAGGAGTGAAGATGTTAGAATAATCTGCAGCTAGTGTGGGCTAGCAGTAAATTGCTGCTCCCTTAGAGAAGGGGGAAAGCAGGGGGAGAGCCGTGCTTCGGAAGGGAGTCTCAGGGCACGGTGTCTTGCGGGACCGTTCCTAGCCCGGCGCTGGTTACGCCAGGCGCATATAAAGACAGAAGCTGTTCTCGTCTTGTGCAATTTATTGAATGAATGGGGCTTCCAAAAGAGTATTTCGGATGTGTCTGTAATCTCGAAAACAATTCACAAAAAGAACATCTAGAAAGCTGAGCTTTTTTCACACCTTACCTGGTTTCAAAGTGATCATTTTTCCAGGGTTGGGGTTTCTTTCAATACAGCTGCAGGCACCAGACCTCAGAGGCTGTGAACCTTTGCAAAGCCAAACCAGGACAAGTCTTGCTGTGCCTTTGTCACACCAGACTGTGTCTGGCTGCAAGGGTCTTCCCCGCTTGCCCTCTTTCTCTGCACCAGTACTGCCCCTTGACACTGCACGTAGCCGTTACCCACATCATCCCATCTCTATCCCACCAAAGTTTTCGTTACGCTGGGGTGTTCTTCTATGGTCAGACGATTTTTCTGGCCAGACTGTTTTAATAAAAGCACGCTTCCTAGCGATTTTGCACCAGAAAATCTGCCCCCGGTTATCTGCCACGGGAGTACTACACTAATGATTCATAAATAAATAAATTCCTTCGCTTATCACTTTACAGACAACTAAGAAACTTTTCAAAACAAGTCTAGGGAAAATTCCTAGGTATTGTTCTAAAAAAGCAAAACGAGGTGTGTTGAGTCAGTCTGGAAATGCGCAGATATACTAAACCTGAGAATCCATAGAGGGCCAGAGGCATTTTGTTACCCATTTGGGGAAAGAAAGATATAAGGAGGATTGAGATACTTGCTGTAGAATAGTTCCTAGACTCAGTAATTTTCCTTTCTAAACTTCACTGTCGCTGCGCTCACCGTCTTTCTCTTGTCCTTCAACCTTTCAATTCTCCAGTCCTCAGTGCTCACAATCCCACAAGCCACCGGTTGCAAATAAAATGAAAAATATCAAATATCAAAATAGCCACCAGATGTAAGCACACAGGGTAGCGAGAGCAGGCAGTGGACACACCTCTCAGTCAGCCCCATCAGCTCCTTCAGTATACACATGTGGCTCGTTGTCAGTACTTGTGGTTGCAGCCCAAAAGGATCAGGATCAAAGCTAGTGCTTTCCTAGTTCAAAGCCAAATTTGTGTCTTTGCTGGCTCATTTGATTTTTTCATCCAGACTTTCATGACTTCCTTGTGTGCTTGTAATTACCACATCTTTAAAACCTGACAATCCCTTCATATGGGCCAAATTCTTTTCTCAGATTGTGCTTGTGCTCTACACAGGGGTCCAAGAAAAGATATGCATATGCTCTCTACAGCACAAACTTTGGGCCTAAATTTGATCCATAAAAATGCGAATAGAGAAATCGGCAAGTTATGAGTGAATACTTCACAGACAGGAAAAGAAAGTAATTCAGAAGCTTCCTTGGGGCCTGATACGTTCTTCTAGGATCTCCAGTAATGTTAGGATAAGTAGGTAGTTGAATATTTTCCCTTTGCACCGTAGATCAGCCCAAATCTGCCTAGCAGAAGAATTAAGCGGAAGCTTAATTAATCTTGTATTAATACTTCCAGTGGATGCGTTGCAGGTTTTCTCCTGGCTGAGTACCCCAGCTCTGATCATCACGTGTGCGCTCCTAACTCCTGCTCAGGGCTTAGCTCCCGTTGATTTCCACGACCAAGACGATGAGCACCTTCGCAACTTTCCAGCAACACAAAGGGAGCGTGAACTGGCAGCTCCAGAGTTTCCTCTGGAGCGGGGAAATCCCACGTTAAGTGCAGAGTCAGTGAATCCAAGACTCACACCGTCGCGCCCACACCCACGTATTCTGGCTACGCGTAGCTTGTGGGTGACTCGTTGGTAGAGAAGATCAGATAGCAGGGTTTAGAACAGGCAGCAGGAAGTTTTAAACCTGGCGTGGATTGAAAAAAGGCCTGACCTAAAGCTCACGGGGCCATAATCAGCCTTTGGTTGCTTCCTACACTCTTCTTAGTGGACACAGGAACGGACCGTAGGGAAGCAGAAAATTGGGAAATACTTACGGAAGGCACCAAAAGGATCTGCTGCTGATTCGAACTTTCTGTGATACGTGGTTTTTTAACCCCGTTGTTAACTCCTCCTCAACCAGGCCATCAGCAGGATAACCGCCAGCCTTTCTCAGCTTTTCCATTCCCACGCTTCTGGAGGCCCCGTTCACCCCTTAGCAGCCAGTCGAGTTCTCTTAAACGTCAGTTTATCCTTTCCCTCTGACTCACGGTTTCATCTTCCCTCCATTTCATTTCCCTTTTCCTCCCAGATCCTCCAGCCTAATTCATGACCACCTCTGAGCGGAGTCGGCAGCCCAACTCGGCCGTGGCGACTCCCATTATCCGTCACTTCCCTCTGTGTGTTTTTAAATCCTTTCCTGACCTCCAGTAGGCCTTCCTACCTTGGATAATCCCACTGAGGGGTGCTAGCTAGTCTGGGAGTCTCTCCTGGGCTTGCACCAGCCTGCTACATTCAAATCTCATGCTCTGAGGCTTCCTCAGGTCAGACACATTCTGCAATGCATCTGACCTGGGGAAGCCCTGAAGCACAAGATATTTGAAAGGAGGATCAGTCTGAGGTTTGAAGCGGAGAAGGGGGGCGGCGGGGGGTGGGTGTGTGTGCATGTGTGAGATTCATGTTCAGACCAGGTCTTATTGTTTCTGAACCAGTTTTTCCACTGCTAGCTAACCATCACAGGTACCCAAACCACATTTCCTAAGCTATTCAGCAGGTCAAATTACTTGTTATAGAGGTGGAAATAAGAAATAGGGCTTTTTTTCCCCCCCCCTCCCATTGTTTTCCCTAAAAAGTAATTTATAAAGGTGCGCGTGGATGTAGGTGTGCAAGTGCAGTGAAGCGTTTAGAGATTACGATCGTTCCCTGAATGAAAACAGATAAATGTAAATGCTTAGCGTGTTTGTTTAAAATGTGAAAGAAAGTAATATTGATTAGGGCTGTGTGTTTGTTTACACCATTTTGGTAGTGTTAAGATGTCT
>VZSC01016085.1:17645-45145 GCA_013398225.1 Steatornis caripensis | reverse complement strand
TTAGCAAATACAGTACACATAAAACATAAGCATTTGTTCTGTGGAAGGCTTTCTGTTGCTGATATTGCAGATAGTTTTACAGGTCATAGAGCCTTAAAAAGGATTTAAAGGGCATGTCTTGTGTAACATTTGTTCCTTTGAAAATGATGCTCCCTTCCTATTTTTGTGTAATTGAAGAGGATAGAAAGGTTTACTTGCTGCTTACGTTTCATTCAATTCTTCCATTTCCCCCTTCTCCTGCAGACTTCTAAGGAAAACACGTAGGAAGAGAGGCTTATTCAGTATCATTTGTTATTTAAGAACTGTAATTCTATGCATCATTTAGGCTTTTCTTTTCAAAAAGATCTATCAGATTGGTGAAAACAAAAAAAAATGCCATTAACCCTGCTTATATATTAGAAGAAGCCAGGGCAATTATAATTTTGTAAACTGTACGGAAAGTCAGATGATCTGAAAATTGGTGTGACAATGTCATACCTTTACCAGACTCTTGTGGCTGTTAAAATACTAGTTATGGTATTAATTGCTTCAGTTACTTACATTTCTGAGGTAGAATAGGAAAGGTCAGCCCAAACATAAGGCCCCAGCTCCAAAACAACACAGATCTACCGAATTTTTAAAATACAGATACGATCCAAACTAAATGGCCAAATTACTCCCTGGCATAAAGGCAGCAAAGCATATGGGTATGCACAATTTAAAGATTTTTAGCTGATCACTGCTACTGGTCTTACCATAAGATGCCATGAGGCAGCAATGCTCATGCTTATTCCACTCAACGTTATTTCCCCGGCGAGTTCACAATAAGGTGGCAAACACACTTTAACTTCTCTGAAATGAAGTTCAGGCCTACGGAAGCACGTGAACTTTCAAAAGCTTCAAAACCTGCTCACGCTGGAGAGCATGAATTGAAGGTGTGCTGCTGACTGGAGAAATGTCGTGTAATAAGGAAATCTGGTAACTTGGTTTCCTACACTGCCAGTCAGCCGATACTTTTGTCTGGGATGGGGTGTGGGGGACACAATGTCAGTATATTCTTAAGAAGTTGCCCCCTTTCCATTTGGCAACAAGCGTACCAAAACAGCCTTCTTTGTAGCCCCAACTCCCTTACTGCCACTCGGGTGCTGAGACTGCGGTACCCTGGGAGGGCAGTGCTATGACAGGTGCTTTGCAGGACACTCAGGCGTGTTACCAAATAGCAAAGATTAACATTGAAATAGTAATCAGCATCCTAAACCAAAGTGATTTACATCAAGTGAAAATTTAGCCCAATGGAAAAGTAAAGGCGGAAATAGCTTCTCCTACCGCTTAGCATCAAAAATAAATGGAGAGTAGAATAGTAGAATAGAAGTGCTTGAAGAACGCAAGATCCCTAAAGGGCATACGCTCTGGTAAAATCTGCTCAGAAAGATGGCACTAAAGCTGGTTTGTGAATGTTCTGCACCTTGTGCGATCACCTCCCCACTCAATGCATGCAAAAGCCTACAATACCTACTAAACAAGGAGTACGCCACAAGTATTTTATACTCCCTTTGTATTAAGTGGCGTACGTACCCAAGATGCGGGTCAATGAAGAAGCAGGAATGCTGGCTTGGCAAAAATCTTCCCGAGTCAGAATTTCCAAAGAGGCAGTCATGCCTAGTGACTGGTATACAAAAGTGAATAACGCAGAATGATAAACCTTGCTACAGCTGTCTGAAAACTCAAGCGTCTTCCTTTTTTTTGTGATTTGGAAGTTAAAATTGGAATAGTGAGCTCATTAGTTCGATGTTACCAATGATAAAAGAGCCATTTCCACGTGAAACTGAGCACTGGGAGAAGTTTGAAGATTTAGACTGTACTTTTATGTGCTTTTATTCTTATCTACTTAAACCAAATAAAATCATAAGAGATTGATGTCGACCTTCTGCTGAGTATGGATTAATTTAAAGGTGGCAGAAACAAGAAAATTCTGTGTTTCATCTTAAAAACTACCAATGGAAGCAGAAAGAGATTAAAAAATGTGGATCATCATAGAAGGGCATTTATGTAGAATCAAGAAAATCACAGTCTAGAATGTGCTTGGTGCCTTAAATAGATTGCAATCGTTCTCTGTCTTCTGCTGGCTCCATCATTTCTTTCTTTTTCTTCTGTATTCCTTACATCGACTCAATGACTGATGTAAAACACAGTCCATACAGAGTTTCTCAAGTCAAAATTCCATATTGCACATGCATAGTAGAAATCTCTTCTGGGCCAAGACTATCACTGAGGCAAGCCTTATTAAACATTAATTTTTCATTGTAGTTTTCAAAGCGTTGCATTCTGAAGGGTTTTTTATACACCATCTTTTATCAGACGACATAAAACGTGCTGTATTTCACTCACTTGTTTCAACATAAATCAACCACCAAAAAAGTTTCTACAGCTCTTTACATCGTTTGGCCCTGTTCATTTGCAAGCCCGCAAGTTTAATAAAGGCTATTTTCTCTGTGTAGGAAGAATGTGCCATTTTACACGGAGAAAAAAAGACTTTTTAAAAGCAACACTACATTTCAAAAATGTTTATATTTTACGTTGATGGGCACAGCATCCTGTAAGCCAGCCAGGAAGTGCCTTGTGAAGGCGCTGGGAATATTTCTGGTTTATATATCCAAAAAGAAATCAGGATTTTTCTATTAACTTTACAACCATGTGGAACTTCCTTAACACTGTACTCTTTTGCGAAGGTCTTGCATGTGGTGAGGTCTGTCCATTTATGTTTTCCATTATTATGCCTTTGTTTCTCCCAACTGTAACTTTTCAGTGCCTACTAAGGCCCAGAAGTTTATTCCATGGGAGCCATAAAAGGAGGACAGAAATGAAGGCACGATAGTTCAGGGTTCATTTCTACACAAGAGAACAATATTGCTTTCCGGGGGGGAAAGATGAGTCTCACTGATCCCTTGAAGGTCTCATTACTCAGATCTAGGTGGTAAACTCAGGAAAAATCCAGTCATTTCGGTTCCAGATAAGGCCTTTTCTCAGTTGCTTCTTGTACATTTAGTTTTATTTCTGATCCCTTATTTCTCAGACTTTACTCACTTTCTGGATGAAAAGTAGATGCTATCTTCCTCACAGATACCTTGGGAGTTTTTCCTGAGGGTGAATCATTAGTTTAATATTTTTTTATAAAATTCATGATGAATGTCTATGGCTTTAATTATAGTAAGGTAAAATAATTTTATTTAGAACCCATTTTTTCACTCTTGTTGAGCACCCCATTGCTAAGTTTAATCAAAGGCCACCGATACAAATGACAAAATAGTTTGATCAGTAAAAAAACCGAGATGACTGTTGGCTGACTTGTTCAGGAACAAACACTCTCAGAACCCATTCTTCAGATGAGGCCTAACTCCATTAGGCTGTCATAGCACCTGCCTAACTCTCAGTCATGTTAATGAAGTTATCCATGTGCTTACAGACAGGCACACGCTTAAGTAAACTGCTAAGTCAGAGAGAGCAAGTCTCAACAGTCTTTGGCACATCCGAGGTTCTGGAGGGTCGTGTTTGCATAAAAGCAGTTCTGAGGAGCAGCTTTATTCCTCGGCCACACGACTTCATGTTTATTTTTACATGTCAAAACTCCCACTTAAATGCAAAATTTTTTTCCTCTCTGAAAAAAGAGAGATGAACCCAGAAGCAGTGCTGTGGTTTGAGCTTCACTTTTGCTCTAACATTTCCTTCGGTTTTGAAATGGTGGTAATGAAAAATTAAAGACGAGTCCAGAATCACTCCATGAACCTGGGCTGAGCTTTATTTTTTCTGCTGAAATCCAGTATTATATTAGTTTTATGTGATCCTGTTCTCTGCAAATATTTCCTACAACTACTCAGAAATGTCTGGTTTTCCTTTTTCCGAGAACTAGTCCAGCACACCTGATTGGTAGACTTATTACTCATAAGAGCAATACTCATTACTCATTACATACATACTCATTACCCTCTTAGAAGATCCAGCTGAGATGCGAAGCTCACTGCAGACAGCATCCATGCAATAGTGGGTCAATTTCAAATGGCCCTCGCATGCTTTTATAAATATCACAAAGCACACGTCTGGTTTAGGTACATGGATAGCTTTGGAAATCTGTCCCCTAAATTATTGAATCACCTGACAAGGTTATAACAGTCTGCACAGCCTTTCCGACAATAAGTATTAGCAGTGAAGTCAGCAAGTGGATTCACCATGTGAACAGTGTACGGTTATCAGACCGTGACGCTAAGATGGAGCTGTGTGCTTCCACAAAGGTGTTAAAATAGTAAGTAATTAAACACTGAAGAATAAAGGTAATCTGGCGAAAAAGTGCAAAAGCTATTTTTCAGAATCTCACACTAGTAAATTTTTGTGTTACATGACAATGTATTATAGAGCAAGATAAAAATACATTTAAATAGCATCAAAATACATTAGGCGGAAAAGCATTAAAATAACATTAAAACATTAATTTTTTTTTTTTTCTCCTAAATATAAATGTGCTTTGCAGCTTTCTTCTCTGACTTTCCCAGAAAGTTGCATCAGGGCACTGTGTAGGTAATGCAAGTGAGTTGCAGTGGCTGGGAGCTGGCAGATTTTCAAAGCGGTTTCTTTCCTTCAGCCTCTCCTTCAGATTGTCCGTGTTCATGTCTCAAAGCCTGTTGAAACGAGTTGGATTTTTTCCACAGATTTCCATTTGGAAGTAGCACTTGCAGTAAGTTGCTCAAACAGCCTTTGCAAGACAATACATAGAGTTTCCTGAAAACTAGGAGAGAAAGGACCCTTGTTGCCAAGTTAAGGACTGTCACAATCTCTGTTCACCTCTTCCTTTCTTCATTTGTCCTGACTCGGAGAGAATAGCAGACGACTGCAGATACCTGCAGTAACCCCTGTAACACCGCAATGCTCTTCACGAGCACGTGAAATCAGAGAGACACATCTGTAATCCATACTGCAAAACACGTACCTGATACATTGACCTCAGGGCACAGATTTTGTGACTGTGTAACCCAGTAAATTTGGGGCATATGAATTATCTCCAGTGATCTGATGACTTCACCATTTACCAATTTAAATGAACTGTGGTACAGTGGTAATGCAGAGTATACCACCACGGAAACAACACTCATTCCCACAGGCTGTTCTCCAGCAATGCCCCTACCCACGTTTTCCTGATGCTTGGTCCCCAATAGTCCGCTCTGACCCTGACTTTGCACCGCATCTTACCTTTCAGCACGCGAGGTACCCGAAACACTAATTGTGCCGGTGGAAACAGAGTAGTCTGTGCTTGCATTGGCATGCTCAGAAGAGAGCACCAAGATTCTTGTCTCCATCCGCTGTAACACAAGCAAATAACATCAGTGTCAAACCCGAAGGTGCCCTGGCATAGGTGCTTCACTTCTGCAATGAAGCTCCAGGTTAAGGAAAATGGCATGGCAATGAAATAATGATCCTTTTAAACAACTTGTTTACTTATAATCTTCAAATACATAAAATAGTTTTCTTTAGAGGAAAAAGAAAATTGACGTGTTGATGCTTATTACTTACATCTTTCCTCCAGAACCCAGTAATGACTGGGCCTGCAGTTTACATCCTGTAAAATATGATACAAAGTTTTGGGTGATATTGGTCTGATGACACTCCTGCTTGTCCCAAAGTAAATGAAGAGAAACTCTGCAGATGTTGAGAGACTTTACATAGCGCAAACCCAAGGAAAATCAGACTTACAATTCCCGTGACAGGCCTGGAACTAGGTCCCTGAAAACAACTGGATCTCCTGACACTTCAGCTCACTTCCACCTCTGGTTCTTTCGTTGGCCTCTGGCAAGCAGCTTCTTTCACTGGTAGCCAAAGTGGATTGACTTTGTTGTTCCCCTCCATGGTGCTCACTTCATCAGACAGCTGATGGCATCTGTTTTCATATGAGCTACCTGTTACAAGAATTTCAAGTTTATTTGCTTAATAGGAAATGTATTTAAAAGAAATTCTTGAAAATTAGCCTGGATTAAAACTAAATAGAGCTGAGGTGAAACAAAATGCACAGGATCTTACATGTTTCCTCATCATAAGCAGGTAAAAATAGTTGTTTTGCCTGCTACCACAGTTTCTGAAGTCTACATCAACATTCTTTTTTTTAAACCAGGGGCTCTAGTAACTCCTATTCAAACGTAATAGTGAAGATACTACATTTTATGTGCTCTGGTTTAAGTTGTGCTTCCTCAACACAAAATGTGGGTTTGCCTACAAATGTATTTAAAAAACAGCCGAACACTTCAGGTGTCCCACTCTTCTGTGCACACTGTAGAAGCACAGTAAGCTCCTCCTTTATCAGTACGTTGTGCCCTCCCACTTTCAGTGGCTGATTTTTTATCTTCTTTCTCATTGCCAGATTGGATTTATTCTTGCTTTCTGCAAAGGTGAGAGATTCTTTACTGGGATTTTTTGTTTAATCCTTCTCTTTTCTCCCCCTTTTCTGAGGGAGGCATTAACCTAGAGAGTCATGAGGACACAGTAATTTGTCTGTCTACCACTACCACTTTAGTACAGTGTTTATCTTGTGGATAAGGAAGTATTTCATACACCAAAACATCCGCAATTTCAGCCGTGAGTTCTAGTCCGGTTGATAACAGTACTTGCCAAAAGTCAATTACCGGCATTTGTTTTGTGGCTTGAGAGAGGTGAATTGGTGAGTCTTGGAATAAACATGATACACTCAGAATTAATTGGCATCCTCTTTGACAGTCCCTTAAGAGACACTGCTAAATGAATGGGTCATGAAATTGAAAACGCCTATTTTGTATTTAGAAATTAAATATATGAACTCAAAAGCACAGAATGAGGACAGCATTCTTTCAGTAGATTTTGCAAAAGCAGAGTAAATCCATACTTACAGGAGAAGAAGATAAAGATGATCAGAAAAAAAAAACCCTAGACAACAATAATCAATTAAACACTCAAAAATAAAGGAAAAAGATAAGAAGAAAAAAATTCATCCAATTCAAATGGTGAGGTAAAGTGCTCTTTTATGTTCCATTGCACGTCCTGCAGGAACAATAACATTCTTTTGAGAATCAAAACTGAAAGCCAGGCATTTTTAGCTCACAGGAAAATATGTGTTTTGATTGAGCATTTATATGAGATTAGAATTCTTAAATATCGGGCTAATTATCCCACATAAAAAAAATAATCTTAGAAAGACTTCTGAAAAGTTACATGTGAATAACAGTTGCAGAACAAATTGTAAACCAGACTCTAGTAATTGTAGCTAGAACAATCAGACCCTCAGCCACCAGCAGAATTTAAATCAGAGGAAGGTAAATCCTGTGCAGTGTAGGGGCATGGATATATTAGTATCTAGATATTTTTGTGCCCTTCATTGGCAAATTATGTCAAAAACAATGGAAAATGTATCATGACAACATAAGGAAAATGGGAGGTGGGACAGGGAAGAAATAATTATTAATATCATTAACTGATAGGAAACTGAGCGTCAGGTAGACTAAGGGCTTGATTATGAGTAAAGCTGTAGGAATAGCATGGAATATGTCTCTGAGGCATTGCAAAAGCAGAGTTTCCTGCTTTGCCCTTGTTCATTACGGTGATGTGTATTCATTACTGACCACTATCTGCTATAGGTTGCTATCATTTCAGCGCTGGTTGTTTCCCTGGCTTGAAGGACGTGTGGGTGGAAAAGGAGTCAGTTCTAAACTCCACTCACTCCTACTCTTTCTTCACTTACTTGCTTCTGAAAGAGCAAGTCTTATACTCTCTCGCTTCTTTTCATAATCAGAGTCGTCATCTACAATTAGTTGATTTATACATGTTAACAAAGAGAATACGTGACAGATTCTGAAACCAGACACAATTCACTCAAACTCAAACCCATACTTCAATCCATACTCTGCCCTTCCTTTGCATTGCCACCAAAGAAGAGTGAAACAATCACCCATCATTCTCTTTCCAGGTTCACCATGGTGAGTCTGAGTTCCTGTCCACTAGGATTTTGCATTGTATGTTTGCACTACCCAGTTTACGAGCTGCTGTTTTAGTAGCTGGTGGGACCTCCATTGGTAGACTAACCTCTACTCTTGCTGAAGGATTACGATGATGATGTATTAGGTCTTTCCTCTTTGTAACTACCATGATACTACAATGAGCGAGTATTCACTTCACACTTCTCTTCCTGATAATCTATTGGTATAGATCTGTGGTTTCCTTTTAATGTCTGCTTCATTAGATGGTATAAATGCGTGTAGCATTTTTAGCTGTGGTTGAGGCAAGCAGGGAATGTCGAGGTTAAGGTTTATTATGACTGCCACGTTCAGGAGCAGAGAGCTATGTACTGTTTCTGCTCTGAGTCTCTACACATAACTCCAATTGACAATGAAGTTACGCGTTTGCCTGAAAGCCGTTTATTGCCCTGTGAGTACTCACTGTTTCTACGCGTGATCGGGACAGGATAGATCTGAGTACCAATTATTTCAAACCTCTTTGAAACTTTCTGCGAAATTGGGTTAAAGAAATGATGGCATAGTATTTAGGAATGTAAAACCCAACAGATAATAGCTCTATCACTAAAACCACACACACACAGACATTACTTTAAGAATATTCAACAGTGCCATTTATTATGTAGAGGGCACTATACAGTTGCCCTCCCCTGACACTAGCAATACAAGTGCTTCATGAGGGAATAAAGCCCTGAAAGCTTGGTTGCAATTTACTTCTTTACTTCCTGCACATAGTAACTATGATAGTTGAATTGAAAAGCATTTTAAAATTCATAAATATATAAGTAGCCATTATCTAGTGGAAAACGTATGTCTAACTATAGGACCTGATCCGCTACTCAGTTACTCCAACTTCAAACTAATGTAACTCCAGGGTAATCAATGACAGTGCTGGTGTGCAACTGAAGTAGCATAAGGCAAATCAGGGGTTTAGTGCATGTAAGAGTCATTTTGCTTAAAAAGAAGGCCAACATTTTCATTGTGTGTTTATTTTGGGTACCTTAATCCAAATGCCCATAAAAAGAGGCAATCAGAATAACTGAATACTTTTAAAATCTGTTTGTATTGTGACTGACAAAAACCTGAGAATATTTAGAATATTTACATACTCCTTTTACAGGGGAAAATAAACCCATGCTGTGTGTTTTTTCTTTCTCTTTGTGGGGTAGAAATTTGGTTTTAAAGTAACCAAATTTAGCTGCTCAGTAAGTTAATAAGACAGCGATTTCAGCTGGAATTTGTTCTGACGCTTAAGACAAAACTTCATAGATTGCTTAATGGAAAGTGAACAGAATGATCTTTGTATGTTCATAAATGCAAACAGTTTAAGACCAGAAGGAGACCACCAGAGCCTTCAGACTGAGCTATTTTCTCTTCAGTCTCACCCAAATCCTCTCTGCACTGAGCAGACTTGAGTTTGGCTGAAGCTGTGGGGCTTTTCTAAAGGCATCCCATCTCGATTTTTCTGAAAAGCGTTGACTCCTAAAGTGTTAATCATTACACTGTGCATTAGTAAAGCAAGTGGAAATCAGTAATTCGCAATGCTAAGTTTGTATAAAAACAACAATCCTCCCTGCTGCGCCCCCAACTCCTGTGCAAGCCTAGCACCATAGCCTAGGGGATGGTGTTATTTGCACCCTTCTGATTGCTACGCTTTTTGTGGAGGGGCCGCTGTGGAATTTCAAAGACAATAAGCAAACTTGCACCAGACAAATAAAGTTGTGTTCCTTTACATTTTAGATGTGAGAGATAAAACAGATACAGTGCCGTTCAATCCTTTATCAAGGTGACACAACCCCAAAAAGCTTTGATGCTGTCTATTGCAAACCTCATGAGGATTTGAGTAGGAAACAAAATCTGATTAGTTTGTTTGACTCGCCTTTCTAACTACAGACATTCAGAAAGGGTTTCTGTACAATTCTCTTCCCCTCTCTTTATTGTGTGGTTTGCTTTGTTTGCTTGAGTTTAAAACTGCCACTACGTGAAAGTGTTGCAAGTATAAATAATTCAGAAGATAAATCTGCGGGGATACTATTAATATGTCCCTGCTTTTCCTAATAGCGACTCATTACGGCCCTGAGAACTAGTATTGCATGGGAATGATTGCACAACATTACTGTATCGTGGATATCGTGGATGTTGACAATAAAATAATCTTGACATCTATTTAATTAAGTATATTTTCCTTCTTAAAAAATTCCCCTTTGGTTTATGACTTGCACAACTGCTTTAAATTCTCTAAAAAGCCCTAAAGGCTTCTTGAGTGGACAGATGGATGGACAGACAGATACATCCATCTGGTTTTATCTATGTATCTTAAGTGTTCCGATGTAATACCTTTCCCCAATAAGAAGCCACGACAGTACAATTATCTAACAATGCACAATTACTTCTAAGGGAAATCTAATCAGTTAACAGATGTTAATAAAGACAAACGTACAAAGGTAATAAGTGGGTCAAACTCAAAGAGTCCTACTCTGCTCACTCTCGTTTAAAGGAAAGAAAGAGCTTTTAACGGGGCTTCTCTCACTTTTACCCCATCATTTTATAAATTGCTTTGCCAACACTTCATAGTAAATAGTAATTTTAAGTGGGCCAACATCAAGTTCAGGTTGGATGCACTCGGTGGTGATGACAGTGTAGCTGCCCTTTCAGGAGTCACTAAGTCCAACAGTTGAGTCCCTTTTTTTTTTTCTTTTTTTATATTTTTTGTTTGGTCTCCGGTAAATGAATGGGTGCTGTCAGTCTGAATGACTGTTGCTTAGAGAAATCAAGCTCTTTAGCGTGCTAACCTCATCCTGGGGTCTTTTGGGAAGTCATAGGGCAGGCAGGCACTGTTTAAAGCAGTCATAAGGAAAAGCCTACTCAGTGCTCCACACATAACAAACAACAGCGAGAACTGAACAACTCATGAGATGTAGCGGCCACCCTCTCACACAGATGCATACTACTTCAGTTCTTGGATCTCTGGACTATATTATGGAGAAAGATACCGATTACAGATAATCATAAACTGTTCACAGCTACTTTTAAAAAAAAAAAAAAAACAACATTGCAGAGCTTTATTAGGACCATATTCACATCTTCCGTTCCACAGTGAAGCTATGTTGTGATCATTCTCAGGGCAAGTTATTCAGATGTTAAAGGATGCATAGTCCATTCAAACAAAATGGAACTCAAGAACTGGGAGGAAAGTATATTTATCATTTTAAAATACTGTGAAAAGCTTCACACTAATGACTATAAGAGAGTTAAAATTACCGATGAGATGGAACAAGCCACAGCTGCAGATACTGCAGAGATTGCTTGGCTAACAAACTATTAGAATAAACAGAGCATTGTTTAAAAGAAGATCGTGTTTTAGACTGTATTATTTTATACAGATGGGTTTAGAACCTGGCAAACAAAACCGACGGCGAACCCAGAGCAACATTACTTTCTCAGATGCTCTTAAATGCAAGTCTTACTCCTCTCTACTCAGCTAGAACTCTTCACGCATTTATTCCCACTGCCCAAAGTCCCCATGCATTTCCTAGTGTTGCTCTTTCTCTCACATCTGCAGTGTTTGCCTCTTCCTATTTTCACTTCAATGGTATGTCTCTTTTGCTTCTGCCTTCATCTCTTCTCACCTTGACTATTGCAGTGCCCTTCTCGCAGGTCTCTTAAGTCCCGGTTCTTAATCCCACTCCCCATAACATAATGCTGATGCTTCCTTCTCACACACACCTCAAAATCACCTCCTCCTTCAGGCATGTCAGCAGCCTTCCACGATCCTTTACTGGAGCAATTTCAAAATTGTTTTTTTTAAAACAATGTCAAAACCTACTTCAACATAGATGTCTCTTTTTTTTTTTTTCCCCTTATCCTCCTCTCAGCTCTCTGTCCGATGTTGCCCTCCCCTCAGTTCTGCAATCTCAGCTGAAAAATCCTTTATTTCTACCATAGCTCCCATCTAAAGAGCCTTCCTGTATCTAAAGAGCCTTTCTGTATCATTGGCTAGCCATATATTTTCTCCTTTGCCTGTACATACCTCTCAATTTCTCTCCATGGAAACTGGTTGGGGACTGAGTTCATGAGGAAGATTAATACTGTATGGCATGCTTAAGCAGTTATTATAGAAGTGTGCTATATTGGAATACCAAAGCATGATCTAGGTAGCACTTGGGGTAAATTTGGCAGAAGGACGAAATGGGTTTTTTCAGTCTGGATGCAAAAGATGCTTATTTCGCTTACCAATTTTTTACCGATTTTGTATTTAGTACTCCTGAAAATGAAGTGTAGGCACTCGTCTTAGCTGCACATCTTTGCATCAAATTTGTCCCAGCAATGAGGTACTTGGAACTGTGAGATTTTTGCTTTAAATTAGGGTGCAGAATTTGACATTACGATGTTTTCATATTTGTTGTTTTGTAGACCCTAGTTTCCTGGACCAAAGGAAGACTGGTCCTCTAGACACGTCATTTTGTTTGACTGTGAACACATGTATCGGGCATCAAAAATTAGGCAACTAATTGGACCCCTCATTGGTGGTTAAGGAACCTACATAAACTACAGCTGCATTTTTCAACTCAGGCTTCTGTCAAAACCCATTTAGAGTGCTAAATTTTTCTTTGGCTATTGACCACTGTATTTGTTTGTATTTATTTCACTGACTCACCGAGCCAACGCATTTCCTGAAATGTCTCCGAGAACTCAGGTGAGACACCACAGGCTATGCTGTCTGAGGCTAGAATTTACTAGGATTAAAGCAGATGTGGCATTACCAGGGTCTGCTAAGCCTCCTGTGATTTATAAAGATATAAAGTGTATCTTTTATGATTACGATGACGCTAAAAATTTTGTGGATGATAATATAGTTACATTGGAAAGACTGAATATAACAACTGGGGAAGAATCAAGAAAAGGAAATGGAAACTAACTCTCCTTTACTAGTTCATCTGAATGGGTGTCTGCATTTATTGCTTTTATTATTCTGTTTTACATGGATGCAAGTTTACAAGTTTACATGTACAAAGGCATATTTGGTTTCTAAAATAGTTAAATATTACAAGATTTTCACTATCAAATTAAAAATGTGTATTGTTCCTAGGAACGTATGCGTCAGTGATTGTTTTAATAATTCAAAGTGAAAACCAAAGAGTAACTTTCCCTCTTCTAACTACTGGTTTATCTTCCTATATTTTCTTCAATTCGGACACTGAATTAGAATGAAAACATTGGTTTTATCCTGTTTCTAGTTCATTCCTTAAAAAATTTATTTTTAAATCCTTGTGCACACAAGCACAACACTGAACTACTTTGCTTGAAGATGCTGCCTGTGAATTTGGGGCATTTTTTTCTCTTTTCAGAGGCTTTTTTTATTTTACATAACGTTTCTATCAGACTTAGATTTTTTATTTCTTTCAAAGGTTGGTTAAAGATGTTCTAAAACTTGGCTTGAACTTCTTATGAAAGTATTATTATAATGTTGGCTTATAAACCAATTAAGCCACAATAAAAGATCTGTGTAGCATATTTCACAAAATATTTCCTCGTGAATATAAAGGTATCTGTTAGATATGTACGTCATTTGAGTTGCACACGAGTGTCAAGCACAAACCCTGCAATCTTTAGTTTAAGCTAATCTTTATCTTTAGCCATCACTGAATTTTCCAGCATCATCACTTAGCTGCTGCCCAGTCCCGAGATGCTGAAAATCTTCTGGTCTACATATGCTTGCTTCCATTGGTGAGCATGCACAAAACTGCATAGAATGGGATATAATTGAGAAACTTGGAACTGTACCTTTATCAGTACTGAACAGTGAGATATTGCCCTGCCTATGGTTATTTTATATAGAAACATAAAAATTCTAGGGCAGAAGGGTAGGAACACAAATACATGTAGGCGGATAAATAGACAGTAGCGTGTTCCAGAGTGGCACACAACTTTCAACAAAAAATCAGCCTCGCCTCAGTGTATCTTCCCGGGGGCCAAATCCAGCCAAAGTTCTTGCCATACATCAGCCATACCAAGCTTTACACAAGAGGCAAATGGGGTAGAGGGAGTGCTATGCTCAATGGCTCATTGGCTAGAAAATTCACTTGTTAAATAGGATATACATTTGCAGGTCTTCTCTTTGTCTTGATTTAAATCAATGTCTTAACTGTTCCAAGTGAGTTGAGTTTCCCAATCAATGGGCTATTGAACATAATGCTCCATCTTTACTCTTCTTCGCTATCACGCCTTTCTTGTTCTCCTGACTGTCGGTTCTGTTGTGTATGTAACGACTAGTCAGTAGAACAAAATTAAATAAGAACAAGGGCTTGACTGTACAGCCTCTTTGTTAGGGCTCCAACTTTAGATGTGTGAGAGTTAAGTGCTGGTTAATTATGAATGTATAATTACTTACTTCAGGTGGAACATCTTCAGAATGAAAACTGAAAGGGCTTTGTTCACGGTGCTGAGTACCTGGATGATTCAGATATTCTTTTAGGATCTGACGGACCTGTGCTCAAGTCTTTGCTCCAAATCAAGCAGGATAGCGAGGCAAAACTTGATCTTCTTCTTTCCAGATAAACAGTCAAATAATTATGGTGTCAGCTGTAAAGGAAAGAGATCTTTATCTGTGTTGTTACAAGAAAAAACAGACCTGTCCTAAGACATCTCCCTCACTAAAAGGATCTATAGGAGTCCTGACTGGACATAAGTGTCTTCCTCTAACTCAGGGATAGAGCGTGGTTATGGCAGAAAGCAACTCACTGTTAGAATATGCATATACACAGCAGCAAAAATGACGCTGGGACGGGGTGTTAAAAAGTAGAAATCTACATGCCTAAAGAATTTAGGCACTTTCAGTGTTTAAGTGAGGCCTTTTTTTTCTTTTTTTTTAAAAAAAGGAAAAAAAGTAATTAGGTATCTAAGTCCACCTTCTGGTGATTCCTGGAACATCTAACCAGAGACAGGAATTTCCTTTGGAGCAGATGACATACGGTTTAGGCACTAGGGTCAACACCCCTTTGCTAATGCTGCCTTCTAACTCGGAATTTCACTGAACATTAGGATTGGCTTTACATGGCCTATGATGATTTTGATAATAGCATTTGGTCATCTTGAAAACGTTCCCTACGCACTTGAGTTCTTCACTAGACTAGGCTGAAGTGGGTACAGCCCTGCAATTACCAGTTCTGTGGGCTCAAATGCAGGTTTATACACATATTCTTAGATGCCTTCACCCCTACTCAGTGCAGGAACAATTAGTGAAATTGTCCTGAAAATTAAGCCTCAACACCCTACCAGTCAGAACTGTCAGAGTTAATACTGAAATCCATCAGCAACCAGTTATTAAAGTTATGTAAGATCACACACAGAGTTTCCAAACTGCTCTCATAAAGAAAGATAAATATTAGATAGGTTATATAGATTGGGTTTCATTTAATAACAGATATCTCAATTGTATGCAAAATATGGGATAGTGGAACACATTGCAGAACTGGCCAGTTTTCACTGAAGAAATATGTGCTAAGTTTCAAGTTTCTTTTCGTAGGATGAGTTAATTGTCACATGAGATACATAAGTAGCAGTGGCCACATTAAGAGAGGCTTTTCCAGCTACCCATCCTTTAACAGAAGAAAGAAAAATACGTTAATAGCTCCCTCTTTAGCTGGGGAAGTCAACAACAACTAAAACGTGGTGCACTTGAGCACAGGCTCCTCCAAATGCTCTGCTCTGCCCACAAGCCACCTGGGCACCGAAATCAGGGGAACCCAACCTTTCCAATGCTTCAGAAAGCACAAACCATCCCGGTTTCAGTCCTTAGCTGTTCAGAAGAATGAAAACAGCAGAGAGAAAAGAAATGGTGTAACATTCTGTCCTCAGTCATAGCCTATCTGGCCATCTAGGACCCTTGCAGAGCACTAGCAAGCTTTATCGCTGACCTGCCAGCTGTACTTTGCAATTATCTCTGGTGAGCCAGCAACGTAGGCTGGGGAACACGAGCCGAGCCCTGGGGCAGATGAAGCACTGGTCAGAAAGGGTAGGAGCCTGGGATATGGAGTGGTAGGCTGAGGAAATGGCTCCACTGAGGTTTTCAAAATTTTTCCATTCCATGACTCCAAACCAGTTTGGCTTACAGTAACTAAGACACAAGGATACATGAAACATACTCATATACTAACAAACTCTCAAAAATGTTTTTAGAGCATTTTCTCCTGATTCCTGCGGGATACAGGGAACACAAAATGGGATGAGATAGAGTAAAAGATTCACCAGTATGACGCTGTGAATAACCGCATAATTACCTCTTTGTTTTAGCGCACTTAAATGACATAGCTGTCCCGCACTGCAACTGCTAATACCTCCAGCACATATTCCACAACACGGCAGGCCGCAGTCGCCTGGTGTCTGTGGTGTCGGTACACCTTCAGCTACTAAGCCATTAGACCCTCTGGTTTGATAAAGTCTTGCCACTGGTATTGGAGTAATTAAAGGGAAAAAATGAACATGATCCTGCATCTACAGAAAGAAAGAAGATTAACATAAGCAGAATCTCCAGTAACCAGAAAGTGCAAAGAGCAAAACACAAGGGATACCAGCACGTAGGTATGACTTACTGAGAGGTGATTAGGTGTATCGGGATAAGAGCTATAACATGGGAGACGGGGGAATGTATTTATACATAGTGTATTATTTATGTCCATTACTTCTAATTGCCTAACTAGTTCTCTTTCCTCTCACGTATACTTTAGTACCCGCCAACCAGAGAAAGATGTCTACAGCTAAATATCTGCCAATTATTATGGACTTTTGCTTAATATTCTATTGTTCACTGACAGCACAGTTTTTAATATATCATTTTATACTATCCTGTATATCATCATTTTCCCGCCTCCCTTAGGGCCCTGGCTGTAATAGTTTTTATTTATTTCCACAAGCTAATGTATACGCAAAAGATCTTGTAGTCATGATGTCGCCCCCAACATCCTCACCTCTTCCCATCTTTGTTTTTGTAATCCTTTTTGTCTGTTTTTAAAGTTACAGCATAAAGAAGTGTGAACACAGCATGCGTGTAGGCACACACACCGGGGTCAAACACACACCTTGCCGCGGGGTTCCCTTCCCCGTCCGTAAAGACGCAAGTCGCTCCTCACCCGCTCAGCGACATTACACTGCAGCCTTTTCTTGTGGCCTGTAAATGTCTTTTAGCCAACAAACTTCAAAACAGGTCAGAAAGGAAATACAGGAAAACTCCCTCGCTATTCCAGTGGGTGAGGCGGGAGTTTAACAGCCCATGTAGCGACTGATCACCTCGCAGAATCTGCTCAGCACCTTCTGAGCCTAAAAGAGCTGAATGGAGCATTGACTCTGGGCTGGCAGTGCCACGGTCTGGTTAGTTGCACCAAACGCTATTTCTTACTGAGCCCCTGTTTTGCAAAACGCTTTTTTTGAGGAGAATCTGTAACAGTATAAGCTGGAGGTGGCTGTGACTGTATTGCAGTCTCTGAAACAGAACAGGCATCTTTAGGATCAGTAGTTCTCAAACTTTCAGCAGCGTGTTTCTATAAATATATTTTGGCTGTGGTTTTTTTAAAGTGGCCTCTTCGGATCCAATTTCCTGAGGTCTACTGGTTGACAGGTAGAAAAATACGTATTTTTTTCCTTCAGATTTTAATAACAATGAAAAAGCTTCACGGACAAGACAGGACAGTGGGTACAAAACAAATTTGTTATCTTAAGGCAAAATGTACTGTCAGGGAAAATGGAACATTCCTTCTGAACTCACGAACTGGTAGTGCATGTGCAGGTTGGTTGTAGATGGTTGCTACAATAAGGCTTCTTTCATACAGGTGTGTTTATGCCCCAGGCTTGCTGGCCACAGTCCATTCCATTTACAGAAGCTGAATTAAACAATAACTACTGCATTGCAAAAAGAAGAGGGGGGAAAAAAAAAAAGGTGAGCGTCAAAGGAGATGCCTGAGAGCTTTGTTAGGGCCAAGAAAAACCCTGTTGCAGTTGTCAGAGCTTGTTGATGTTGCAGAGAACGGCACTTTTTTTTTTTTTCTCCTGGATTTTGTGGTTCTGCCTTAGGAAAGAAAGTAAAATAGAACGGAAGAACAAAGTCCTACTCTATAAATCAGCAGCTGCTCCTTGCCAGATCAAAGGAGTGACATTTTTGCTCCTGGACTACTTGTCCACTTTAGGTGCTTGACAGACAGCTAACAGCTGGCCTGTTACATAGTATAGGAGAGTTGGGCTACATCTTCTTCAGAGCAGATGACAAGCTAATCAGAGATATCCATAGCGCAGGACATGTGAGTGCACCTTGATCTCTTCAAACATAGCCACTACATAATTGCTAAACACCTTCATGCATTTTTGGCAAGTTGCTACTTAGGTAGTTTCCACTGAAAAGTAAGAAGGAGAATTAATGCCTTAATCTAACTTGATCAGGGAAGTTAAACAGATGTTAAATTTGTCGACAACTCTCCTTCTCGAGTCAATTTAGAGTTGGCTAAGAAATTTAATATCATACAGTTAAAAAGATGCGTGAAATACTTTGGTCTGATATTGTTCTAAAACCAAAGTTGTGGGGGTTTTTTAACAAAAGTTTAACCTAAAATGAGGCCACTCGACTCCTACGTAAGCAGCTAGACAAGCCGGTTGTGTTTTCGAGACTGCTGGACCCTCACTCGTTTTGAAAATCTTCTCCTGTTGCTTTAAGGTGATAAAGTGACACATCTTTAAATGCATGAGTTACTTAAGATCTTATAGGAGATCTGTTACCTACCTTGAACACGGATGTCTAAGTGCCAGCAAACCCAAGCGCGTGCCAAACGAGCTAAAACGGTATTTAGCATCTCCGCAAGACGCGCATATACAAACCTGGAACTTCAATATCAGTAGCGAAAATTTCCAAGCGATTCGGCTTCCAGTTGGTTCCCACCCGCGATAAACCAAGCCCAGCACGAGGTCGCACCCCGCAGCGTACGTCCATTGACTTTGCATTTTATCCGTAAGGTACGAACAGCTGAGGAGGTATGGCTGCTTGTCTCCTCCCTTCCTTTCGAGGATCTGTGAAAGATCGCCTTCACGGTGCGTGGTAAACGACCGCGGGTGCATAACGTGACGGCGCCCGTGGAAGGGCAACGGCCGCCGCCGGGGTGCGGTACNAGCGAAGGCCGGGTGGCTCCGCGGGGCTCGTGCTGCCATGCCGGGGCTCCCCGTGACGGGCACCAGGCCCTTCCTCGGCAGAGCCAAATCATTTCCCCGAGAGGTAACCTGGTAACCAAGAGCTGCGTCTTTAACGAGACAGATTTTCTCCGAGGTGAATAGATGCCCGGCTTGCCAATTCTCGTGATTTTATCACAAGGCTCAAGTTGTTTCATGTTAACTTGACATCCCAGCTTCAGGAGACAATGGTTATGTGAGAATCTTTTCAAGTAAGTTTCTAGATTTTTGTGGCTGAGAAGAGCAGTTTAAAAATGTGGCGCAACGACTGAAAAATCTCGCAAAGTAAACACCGAGAAGAGTGCCGTTCAAATTTCTGATTATTTTAGGACAGTCTCACAGTTATGGGATGGGCAAATTAACGATTTCCAACAACTGGCAGCTCTGAGTGGCGTAACGTATTTTTAGGAGCTCCAACGTAACCACACGAGAAGCGGCAGAGGGCTTTGGGGCGGCTAGCGCCTGCCGCGGGCTGCCTCAGTCACGCACCGTAGTTGCTCGCTGTCGTCTTCTGGAGCCTTCTTTCCACCAAACGTGGATGCTGACTCAGGTCCTCTGAATCACGCCTTTGACAGGTGTGAGGCGTCTAAATTAGCTTAAGAAAATCAGTTTAAGCAGCTCTTAACCCCCTTCTCCAACAAGGCTGTCGAAAACTGTGAGGTTTTGTCAAGGAATGAACCCGCCTGTCCCTCCCTCTTCGTCTCAAAACCAGTCGTGTGAGTGGCTCCATTTCTCAATACTCGTTACTTCGGAAAGCCTTGTTTAGGTGGCTCATTTCCAGGTGACTAACTCAGCTTTTTTAATTTCCTATAAGGAATGCTGCAAGTAAGAGTTGGTAACCAGGTGCGGCATAGATTCGGTGAAGCATAAACAAGGGCTTTTTCAACTATTTTTGTACACGCACGTACAGAAGGACACCTAAACCTAATTCTGTCAGTTTGGAATACGTATTGGAGGGAGAAGTTAAGTAAACTCAGATAACTAGATTTTACTTGCTCAGATAAAAGTTTGGGTGATAGACAAAGACTGCTGTAAAGGCTGGGGCGGGGTGTATATTGATAAAAGTGTTTCTGCAAATTAGTCTTTTCTGATGCATTCTTTCAGACTGCTCTGATCTGCTCAAGACTTCTGCAATGATTCTTTCAGCCTGGGAAAGACATAATTTTCTAGGTTACTTATGAAAACATTTTCTGTGACTTAGATTGGTTATTTTCCCTTCCAAATTAGGGCATACTTGGGCAACAAGGGATCAGTGTAGTATATACTATACTTTTGAGCTAAACACTGGCATGTTCGTAGTCCAGATACTGAAATATCATTTAGGGAAAAATTTATTTTCCCATCCAAGGTGAAAACATTTGGGTTGGTTTTTTTTTTTTTTCAGAACGCATTCTTAGGCTCTTACTCGGCAAAACGTTGAAGCAGGTGCTTAGATCCCATTTATTCATCCGGCTCGGGTCCCATTTACCTACGTTTAATAAGAGCCAAGCTTCTCATCTAGATTTGGCAGGTTTTTGAAAAATCTTGCTAGACTGTTCCTCTGGGTACCTAAAAATTTTGAAAATTAGGCTTTATGTTCAGATGACAGAAGCGCAAGAGCAGAAGTGTCTTCCTGGGCTAAAATCTAAATTGACGCAAAACTTTCCTTATCATTAATCCTTTTACAGAACCGATTGTGAATTCATCTCACAAATGTGTTTATTTCTCTGTTTTTCGCATAAAGAATTGAGAACCCATTTATGCAGTGGCTGCTGTGTTAAATAAATGCAATACTTTTAACACCTCATTTTCTGGGGTGGATATCTTAAGTGGAAATCCGGATTGAAGACTGATACTGAGAAGTTGTGAGTTGTACGTGGTGGCTCTGTGTTGTTCCTCGGTCTCTCAGAAGGAGCTATCTACTCTGCTGCAGGGGACTGGTTCAGTTTTGCACCGGTTCATCTCACAGGAGCTATTAGATGTATAGACAAGTGACTGGACTTAAATGCCACTCTCTGCTTGAGTTCAGATTAGACCCCGAGTTGGGGATGAATTGTAGTTTCCTAAGCTTTCATGGAATTTGGCATCCTGAAACGAGACCTGTTGTGACCCTACATACTTAAAGTGAATTTTCCACGATGGGCATAGAGTAAAGCTGGAGATATTTCTAATTCTGATCGACAACCAGTAAAGCCACTAACAGCTCATGTCAAGAACAAATGTTACTCGGACTCAATTATGGAGTAGTCACAGCGTTTTGAAATACACGTACAGTATCTGTAAAAAAGACAGGGGAAACAACCACAAAATTATTTTTGCATGTGCCAGACTTGAGCAAGCAGACTGAGAGATCTCTGTTTGCTGTTTATTCTCTTTTGCACTTTGCGGAAATTATCTCTCTGCGATTTTATCTGAACATTATTTATTATAAGAAGAAAATGTATTATGTAAATGTGAGTTTAACATCATTTGATATGACTTGAGATAAAATGATAAATATATCAAGAAGATTAATTACAAGACTTCTGATAAAGTACAGAATGCGTGTTTATTTTGGACAAAGAAAACCAAGGCTCTATTTGAAAGGATGCAATTAAATGCATATATTTAGATTATATTGTCATGCTAATTAACAATGGTAGGAACCAATTAGGGCTAGGGCTACCAAATCACCAGACTACACTGCGTATTCACTAGTATACCTTTACTGTTCTACTGGGTTTTGCTGGAAGCAGATAGAAATGAAACGTGTTCTTTTGAAAGTCCATGTTGTTGTGCATTTTGAGCCTTCGTTGTGCCTTCCTAAACTGTCCCACAAAAGTTACCGGAACTACTTGTGCGAGAAAGATGGACTGGCTGTAGGAAATATATGTGTCTGCTTTAGATAGTGATTAAAGAAAAATACAAGATGCAAAAACCCTTCTTTCTATTCAAATGGCTATTGTTTGAATAAGCGAGGTCGGTAATCTGTCATTTGCAAAATGCTGGAAGTGAGATTTTCATTAAACGCACTATGTCAATGACATGTCTTCCCCGACATTACACACCTCATTTATCATTCTGGAATGAGGACCAAGTACCATATGAATGTAGAGTTTGTGAAGGTATCGCCTCGCAGCCCTGCAGGCTGATGACCCCTCTTTATCTACACAGCAGGTAAGGCACAAACAGTGGCAACGTGAGCTCTCTTTGCAGTCCCCTGCCAGTGTGCCTGACTGCGAAGCTGGGGGAACAAAGGAAAGATAACATATGGATAGCAGATTGTAGGAGCGCTGAAAGAGGACTGAGGAAATCTATGTTGGGTGTGTGGCTCTGCCAAAGATCTCTTGTATGACTTTGGCCTTGTCACTTAATCTCCTTCTGTCTCCGTTCCCCTTTGCAAACAGGGAGAAGGCGTCTCTCCTCTCCCCCAGGCTTCGCCTGGAAATCTGTTCAGACCCAGAGTTCTCTTGGACCGCGTGCTTGTGCAGCGTGGGGCAGAGTGAGACTGAGCTTCCTGGGTTCTCTGACTGCTGCTACCATCGAATAATAGGAATTACTATTAACAGACGAGTAACAAAGAATGCCGTGTCTTGTTGATAGATTTTACTCATCTTTTCAGGCCGCTCAATCTTTGGCCTCTGGGTGAAGAGTATGAACAAGGCAGGCAATTAGTGTCAGGAACAGAGCTGTGAATTTTTCTTTTATAGAGTTCCAAATAATGCTGGAAATGGTGGCACTGGTGTTGTCTTTTTTCACCTGTCTCTTAGTGCATTTTGAAGACGTTTGTGCCAAAATAACATCACGGTGTTTCTGCAACGCGTGAACTTCAGTGCTGTGCAAAAGGCTGTGTTTTGCTTTTCTTTGGCCCCAGAGATGGCTCCCTGAGGGATTCAAAAAAAGCCCTCAAAAAGTGTAGAACTAGGGCAGGGGGTATGGTTTCTACGTCTCTGTTATGCACTGTGCATATTTATGGGGCAGTATAAAGGATAAATATTAATCCACAAACACTGCATTCTGTGCCCTTGTCTACTAGTTGTGCTGATGCGTTACATGGTGTAGCTACTGCTAATGAAACTGGGGTCTGATTTTTAGCTTCACCTGAAACATGTGCCTGTTTTGCACCTGCAGTTTTGCAGATATAGATAATTTCATGTGTAATTTTCAGACGTACCCGTTGGTTGGTATAACTGATGCCGTTTATGGATAGGATTTTTCAGAGGAGCCGTACAAATGGAATTTCAAAATTATCAGGATGCCTAATGCCTCTGTACTCCTGTTTCTTTCTGAGTATGTGACAGCATATCTTCTCTTCGGACGAAGCGTTGCTGGCCTAGAGGACATCATTTGTACCTGCAGTTAGGCACATGTGAGAAAGAAAAATGGAGAAATAATTAAATCAGAAATCAAACCCAAGTGCTATTTTTCGCAAGATTTACGGGACAAACGCAATTATTTTTAACGCTGTTTTTTCCCTGTAGGCAAACCAAGATTGGGGGACTCGCTTTTAGGGCTTTAACTCCCATTTCCACAACGACGAGTGAATTGCCTCTGTGTGGAGTTCACGCTGAAAGGCTGGCATTGTTCATATCAGCAGAATAAAATCAGGCCGAGATCTTTTGGGAGTGAGTGGCTGGGCAAGATTGGGTTTTCAACACCCGTCCCAGAAGGCCTGCTCTGTGGTGGCTGTCGAATACGTGAGGCTGGAGCGGCGTATCTCAATCTGTGTGCTCGCAGAGGCAAAGCAGTTGTCACCTGAAACCCTTCAGGACTTAAAATTTTCTTAGTGCTCTGCCTTGTTGCACGAGCCCATTGAAAAAACACTTCAGAGGGCACCCATTTCTTACTAATGTAAACTTTCTGAGGAGTATCCAAAGATATGACCTCTGGGTGAACCTTTAACCTTCCCCTTAATTATTTGTTTGAAGACAGTGTCGAGTTCTCCCGCTGAGAGCCAAGGCCCATAATGCTCCGCAGCCCTGTGAGCTGGGGTGTGTGTGTGTGCGGGGAAGTGGAGAGGGACATAAATAAGGGGACCACCAGATGTAAATAATAAAAAGTGGTCGGGGTTTAAATAAAAAAACGAAAAAGCAATTTGGTTTCCCTGAAGAGTGGCCTGATTGAAGAAAAGGGGTTAGTAAGACGGAAAGCGTGCGCGTGTGTGGGGGGATGTTTCTGTTGTCTGTGATTTTTTACAGGCCTAAATAAGCGTTCATTCCATTCTTTAAAACGTTGCCATCTGTATACTCCATTAGAAGCTCATCGGAGAAGAGAAAACAGCCTTATCAGGCTTTGCCGTTAATCTCTATTGGCCTTAACTTTAGCTGATAAAAGGCGGGCTGGACGGAGGGAGGCTCAGGTCAGGCTCCATTTGGTCAGCGCGGTAACGTTACTGGAAGGTAGCTCAGCAAATTGAGGGCTGTCAGGGACCTTTGTCTTGGAGGACATTGGCACGCCTCGAAATGACAGCGCTGGGGCAGGAGATGCCTTTGCTGTGCCGCAGTCAGGAGGGAATAAACAAGTACATCGGCTGTGTCTTGAGTTTTTATTTTAATACCTGAAGTCATGACTAATTCTGAGGCAGGATGACGTTTCTGACAACTGAATTACACTTTTCCTAAAGAATAAAGAGTGTCTTTTGGATGTAAACAGAGAGATGCAAAAGAGCCCTTTAGTGTTACTTGTAGCATTTATGCATCTGTCTAATGAAATTTCCACAACTGTGGTTACGGAAGATGCAATCGAAGGTGTGCCACCGCCTTTTATTATCTGTGGAGGAATTTAACCGGGGGGCGGGAGGGAGGGAGGGAAGCACGACAAAAGGCCTCGCGGAGTTGATGCTGTGTAAAGGCTAGCAATTTACTAAATGAGCAGATGAACTTAGTTTTCAGTTAACCGACTGAAAGACTTCGCTAGGTGTTGGATCGGGCCCAATGGCAATTATTGGGGGCTATTTTGGATGATGGGCATGTTAGTATTCCTGAAGAGGATTAAACACTAGTATTCGACTTCATTAGCACTCCTTAAGGGTCACCGGCCGAAAGCCCGAGCTGTGAAATAGCACACAAAACCTGCGCGAAGGCTCCAAAGTGTTCTCAAACACAAAGAGGGGGGACAAAAACAAGCGTGGCTCCTGAGTGATAGAAAATTGCCCTGTTTTGAAAGAAACCCTGTGAATAGGCAAGTTTTAAAATTATTTTAGGGAAATTAATTTGGCTTAGCTTGCGCCGATGTGGATCGCTGCGCATTAAGCTAATAAGAAATATGCAAGCACTTACTTTTGGATTACCAGCAAAATTAAATCCAGGCTCTGCAGCCAACTAACTGCCTTTACCGGCGCTCAAAAGCCTCAGCAACCGCCCCGGTTTGAGCGGGGAGGGGGGTGGGAAAAAAAAAAAGAAGGTTATTTTGGGCCTAATATTAACCACATGTACCTGCGACCGGGGGTTTCTAACGAGTTGAAAGGTGCCCGAGTGTGGGGCGGGCGGTGGGCTTGCGCGGGGTGTCCGCGCTCGGGCCGGCCGCGGGGGTCGGCCCCAGCTGGCCCTGACCTCGTCACGACCCCCGCCTGTACAGGCGCCGGCCGCGGGAGTTGCAGAAGAGCAGAAGTCTTTCTGGGCCGGCACTTATTGCCGCTGCGCTGGCGATAAAACTTCAGACAGCCTAATTGATGGCTTTGCTGACCTAACGATACCTTGTGAAAGCACGGAGTGGCAAAGCCTGGTCCTCATTTATGGCCAGCTGCAAGGGTAGCTGGATCCCTAGGATGGAAATGGGGCGGGGGGAGGGAAAAAAAAAAGTCTCCCAGCCTGTGAACTTTAACCAGGTTCTGAGCCGCTCGAAGAAGTTAAAGAAACAATTGTCTTTTAACACAAGTTTTCGGTCGCGTTTACTTGTTCAAAGCCTTCTGGCAAATCCAGCTTTAAGCTGGCTACTAAGATAAGCGCGTTACGGCTTGCAATTTCTGAGCACTTAGAGGAAAATCCTTTAAAGCGAAATTACGCTCTTTTAAAAAAGCAACGCGAAGCAAAACACGTTGCCGCGCCACGCTGAAATGCTGTCAGTTTTAAAGCAGAGGTGTTCTCAAAACGCAGAAGCAAGCTGATGAAAGGACTTCTATTCTTTGTATTCTGTTGCAGGTTTATTAATGCCAGAAGAAGAATAGTACAGCCTATGATTGACCAGTCAAATCGAGCAGGCAAGTTCCAAGTAGTATCTGTATTCAAGTCCCACAGGCGCAAATCCTCATCAAGTTATTCTTCAGGAGTCCCATCACCTGGTAAATAAATGCTCCAACCAGGCATTCTGGGAGATTATTTTTTTTTTCTTATGTCCCCAGAATTCCGCTGTAGGAAGCAACTTCGCTAATTGGTGCTAATTGGAGATTTCCCACCCTGACTCTACTGAAACTGCTTTTTATTTTCTCTCTGAATTGGTAATTGGGTACAAGTAGTAGTGCCACAAGCAGTTTGTTTGACTGTGAGCTCTTGAATTACTCATTGCTTGTCTGCATCCAATCAGCAGGACAATCTCATTTTCTTGCTACCCACAACTCCTTGGTGTATGCATTGCTTTCACTTCTGGAAGGCGAGCTGTAAAACTCATTGTATCCATTCATTTGCTTTGACTATTCACAATATGCTACTAATGCGACATGGTACCATACTGCCAGAAAATATTAAAAGATTATTACTTTTGTTTGAGAATGCACCAGATATGTTCCCGGTAAAACATATGATTTTTGTAACAATACCTTTTCTACGTTTCTATTAAAGCACTCGGAATACGTAACTCTCTACACGACAACTGGTGCCGTGTTAATCATTCCACTTTGCAATATGCATTTCCTCGGCATACTAGGGAGTTGTGGTTTCCTGCCATGAGGTTATGGGATAAAACTGTTCTCCATGTGGTGATGACTGTTGTCACTAACAAGGGCTTTAACTTGATGGTGATTTCGCCTGCTGCTTCACTTTAAAGGTTTTTGAAAAGGTTATTAATCCTTTGGGAAACTCTTCCCACATAGCATTAAATTTCTTTTTCATTAACAGGTGAAAAAGGGGGAAAACACTAACTCAACTAACCATGCAAAACATTGAGCCAAATACAAAGTGTATATGTAAATAGGAAAAGCCACGTCCAGTATTTACCTACTCGTTCTAGAGTAGGTGAGAGTGGTTTTATACGTTTTATTAAGTTTCACCGTAAGTACCCAGCATCACAGATGCCAGATTCGCAACTTCGTGTAATCAGAGAGGAATAGAATAGGGACTTACTTCATTAAGAGAAAACACATAGCACTGCAATGGGCTTCCGCTGTTGTGTGTTAAAGGTAAG
>VZSC01016085.1:10145-12645 GCA_013398225.1 Steatornis caripensis | reverse complement strand
AAAACTAAAATGTGGGCAGCTTTCCTCAATGAAAGAAGTTACTAACGGTCTTTGCACCAAATCTAGGACTTTATCATGAACTCAAAGCTTGGGAAAAAAAAAGCAAGAGAATACTGTAACAAACTTCGTACAGAGTTCGGTCTATTAATTGTTTCATGTTAGATATTCTATGTGTTTACCTCAATTGAAAAAAAAAAAGAATGTTTTTGCTAGTATCAGATCTGCTGTGGAATTGGTATTGTATGTCCATGAATTCTTCCTTTCTCAGCACGTGTTCCTCACTAGAAGAAAATGCTGTTACCTTTAAGCTTTGTCAAAATTTACATTAAAATACTTGTATGAGGACTGTGACGTTATGTTTTAAAAAGAAAAAAAAAGGTGTTAAGTCACAAAATGCGGTAATAAATATTTCATTTTTGATTTTTTGTTAGGCTTTTGTGTTTTAATCATGCTTAGGAGAGACTCAAGTTGTGGGGAGAGATGTCTCATACATTTCTTATCAGCATTGGCAAGAAAGGTTGGAAAAATCAGAAACAAGCTCGTCATCAGCGTTAGTAGAATAATTGAATGAAAGAGCACCGGAGGTTATATATTTCTGCTGATTATCGATATTATATTATGCCAGATTGAACAAAATATGAAATATTCTCTCACCAGCTTGCATCTCAGAGGGCTGTGTCCGATGTCTGTGCTATCTGCTAGTAACGTAGGAGCTGAGTTTGTGAAGGCCCAGATACGAGACCAGTAAGCCCGCGTGTGTTAAGTGTACATGTGTGCGTGTCCGTAACCACCGTGGACCTTGACTCCAGCTGTTCAGCTCTAAGGTGAAGCAGGGCTGTGAGGGCTGTGAGGCAGGAGGATGTTGGGAAGTTTTAGGAGGAGAAAAGCATCTTTGAGCTTAATGAGAGTTTTACCTGTGTGAGGATTACGTAATCTAGCTTTTGAGGCGGTTTTACCGCTTTTCTTGTCTTCAGTTGTTTTCAGAAGGAGGGGGAAAAAAAAAAAAAGACGACCATCAACTAATGAGGGAAAATGTTAATTTGACATTTTGTATATAAATAGCCGGTGAGGAATCATGGGTGAGGAGGGTTCGGTTTTACTTAAACAAAAGCTCGTGGCGTTCTGAAGCAACTGGAGGAGGGTTTGAACCAGGCAGCCAGCAGCATTGTTAGGAAGAGCCGCCTTTCACTGCCCTGGCGCTGGCACTGCTAAGTCGGTGAGAGCAGGATGGGGCCCACAGAGCAAGGGAAAGCTCTGGCTTTATGTCTGGGAGGAGAGGAGTGGGAAAGGGCTTGTAATTACCTTAACTTTCTAGGAAACAAACATGACCGACTTCAACATCTGTAAATTTGTAACCCTTCTCCTCCTTCTTCCTCCTCGTCATTCCAAGTGGCCAGGGTGTTATTAAAAACTTTGACTGACAACTTTTGCCTTTGGAATGTGGAAAGAGGCTCAGCTTCGCAGTTAATGTTTAATTTCTGAGCTGGGTAAATGGACCCACGCTGCTGGCGACAGAAGGGAGGATGCCAGCAGAATGGGTGTGAGGATTTATTTAGCAATCGGGTCCTGCTTTGTGGGCGTCTTTTTAAGGCGTCCGTATGAAATTTAAAGGATGATAGTTCCCGGCTTGTCTTTGATGCTCTCTGTCATGGTTAAAATCACATCGAGCCTTCAGTTGCGTACGACGAGCGCACCCCGGGTTCCCATTTCTAAATTGCCCGATTCTTGCGGACACTGAAAATACGAAGGCAAGGGTGTTTGTGTCAGCAATTTAAAAGGGAGGCTTTTAAAATTATTATTATTTTGAAATTGGTACTTTATTTCCTTGCAGGTCATTTCTTTACAATTTCAGGAGAAACATCAGAAAACGTCCTCACTCTGGTAGAAAGACAGGGAAGAATTTATCCGTAGTAGATTATTAGGTTTTATAATGAACTAAATATTTGCATCGCTGTGTTGTCTTTTATTTTCTTTCTTCCCCCCCCCCCCCTTTGGACTGTGAGATGTGCTGCTGAAATCCAAGGTACAATAACGCGCAGATATTTCTCCATCTGAGATTTACTGTTTAGCATGGAAGGTTCCGATTTTGGTGTTTTTAAGAACTGCTCAGCTGTCAAAAGCAACCAAAACGGGAATAATGTTTTGACAGCGGTATAGTGTTAAAGAAAATACTCTAGTCTGAATAAAAATTGCTTATGCTGTGGGAAACGAAGGCTAACAGAAGAGAAACACCTTTTGTTTACACACACACATGTTTATAATCCCAAATTTCCATTCCTCCGAGCGGGTCCGGGCTGGGAGTTGCAGCCACCACAAACGAGGGATTTTTCTTCCAGATTTTGCTGCCGTTAAGGCGAAGAGAGGAGGGGAGCGCACCCCCGAGCCCTGCCCGTTCGCTCATAGCCGCAGAGAGAGCGAGGGACAGAGAGTTGCCCCAGACCAGGTTTGCGAGGGCCGGGGGACCGCGGAGGGGCCGCGCCGGGCCGGGCCGGGCCGGGGG
>VZSC01016084.1:244246-254556 GCA_013398225.1 Steatornis caripensis | reverse complement strand
CCCCCCCCACCCGGTGGCCTCCCGGGCTGCCCAGGCAGGGGTGCCCCAAACGCCAGAGGACTGGAGTGTTAATGAACGCCCGGCGGCGCGGGACGCCGGCGCTGATTCCCCCTTCTGCTCTTGTTCCCGACCTGTACCTTTAGCGTCTTGAAACAGGCTGGCGACGTTGGAGGTGGGGCCCTAGAGCCCTCCGTCTTCTGAGAGCTCCCGGNCCCAAACGCCAGAGGACTGGAGTGTTAATGAACGCCCGGCGGCGCGGGACGCCGGCGCTGATTCCCCCTTCTGCTCTTGTTCCCGACCTGTACCTTTAGCGTCTTGAAACAGGCTGGCGACGTTGGAGGTGGGGCCCTAGAGCCCTCCGTCTTCTGAGAGCTCCCGGTAGTTCGGCCCATAAACAACGTTCGTTATTTTTTTCCTGTCAGGTTTAACTACGTTCAGAAATCCCGATCCATGNGGAGTGTTAATGAACGCCCGGCGGCGCGGGACGCCGGCGCTGATTCCCCCTTCTGCTCTTGTTCCCGACCTGTACCTTTAGCGTCTTGAAACAGGCTGGCGACGTTGGAGGTGGGGCCCTAGAGCCCTCCGTCTTCTGAGAGCTCCCGGTAGTTCGGCCCATAAACAACGTTCGTTATTTTTTTTCCCGTCAGGTTTAACTACGTTCAGAAATCCCCATCCATGGATCTTACCTTTTTGTTCTGTATGTTAACGGTTTCAGCCTGGTGATGAGCCTCATTCAAGGGCCCAACAGACCAGACGTGTTCCCCCCCGCACAGCCTGGCGAATCCCACTGGAAATTCAGTACACTCCCGGAACGGGAGCGGGAAGGTCAAGGGCATTCAGCTCCCACTCCCTGAATCCCACAGGATTCCCACAGCTAGCCTGACGGTGCACGTCCCGTGGCGCGGTTAGAGACGGAGGACCCACAGGTGCTCCTCAAAGGGCGTCACAGAAACACACTTTGGCTGTCACCGGCACACCCGGGGCGCTGTCCCGCTGCCAGCGGTCAGGCCGTGCGTTTTGGGGCGTTCGGAAGAGATTCCCTTGTTTTCTACGCAAAGAGCAGCAGAACGGTCCGCAGTGCTGGAGCTCAGGCACTGGAATACATCAAACCACTGCATGATGTGGCCTGGAAAATGCTGTGTTTCTGCACAAGTGAGGCAAGTGCAAGTTACCTCTCCCGTTATTTAAGTTGCACTGAACTGCTGTGATGACAGGGGCCCTGTGCAGTCTAACAGAGCAGAACCATGAGTCAGTCCGGTTTTTACACCACTTAAGCATCTTCTGCTTTCACGCATACACTTACTTTTACTTCCACTAATTTTTTTTTCTTCTCCTTTTAGTAGCTACAATTCTCAATGATCTTAATATGAAGGAAACTCTCTGCATTCCGCCTTTTCTCCAAACCCCTCTGCTCAGCCAGCCTCAGCAGTGATCCACATGACTCTGATGACAAGCTCAGTCACCTCAGACAGTCAAGAGCCTCCCATACTAATATGGTTACAGCTAAATCAATGCTGGGAGGCAAGAGGAGGGCTCCTCTTTCTCAAAATGCCAAGGAGAGTGGGAGAGAGTAGCTCACAAGGAGCAGGAGAGAGGATAGTACGTCATAGCCACCTTGCTCCATAATAAGCAATAACAAAACCCCATATGGAAAAGACCTGTTTTGCATTTCATGTCACTTTTTAAAAAACGTTTGGAATGTGAGCTGCAGTATTCACAACCGATCACTCTTCAAAATTATCTTCTTTGCCTCAATGCAAGGTACTGCTTTGTTATGCTTTACAGAGGAAAATGCCCTAAAAATCTGCTTAGCTAAGGGAGTTGATGGTGACCACGCTATGGCTCCTGCACGTCTCCTGCAGATGTTGAGAACGAGTTGCCTTGCTGAATGCAAGTGGCACTTCACTTAACTTCTGCAAAGCAGCAGCTTCAAAGCACTCGCAGGGGCTTGGCAGGACTCAGGGCCTGCCAGCGATACAGGAGTCAGGCAAATCACTTTGCACAGTAATTTAATGGACAAGGTTTTATGAGAGGAGCCATGCAAGCATATGCGTGATGAAAAACAGTTAGCTAACTAAGCACTGGGCAGAGCAGGTGACACTTCTGAGGTAGGCAGCAAAAGGAGTGGCAGGTGCTCGGAAAACGTGGCAGAGGTCACCTTATACCCTAGGTCAAAGTTTTGCTACCCAAACCAGAAGAAAAACAGGGTCATCTCTATACAAAGATACACCATATATTCAGGTAGTTTTCTTAGTTTTTACAGGTAGGAATCTAAATAGCTAGTATTTGGATAATAAATAAATAGTATTTATTTGTTAAGATGTGTCGCTTACGTGGCATATGTGTGGTTTTGTTTTCACTTGGGCAAAGGTGAAAAAGGAAGAGAACTATTGCTAAATACCATCACGTTCTTAGCTCACAGGAACCTTTTGGGCTTCCGACTTAACACCCAGTTACTAATTTGAGAGCTCTTTCCATTTGAAATGTTTAAGAACACTAGAACTAAATTTTGTTAGCTGGCAAAGCATTAAGAAGCTATGCATTTATTAACTGAAAAGTGTATAGTTATTTCTCTTTCCTGCACATCCCCAGCATTTGACTAGGGAAGCCTAGTTTGCATAACGGCCATACTGTAATAAGTAACTGCGGAGCACGCAAACTACCGCTCCGATTGCCTACCTCCTGCAGAACTGGATATGAGTGCACGTTACCTGAAGCACAGGCTGTGCATTTCCTCCTTGCTCATTCTTGATGATGCCTCCGTTTCTTCTTTCACCTAAGGATGGCTAAATTCTTTTATCTATGATAAGGTAATGTCTCTAATTACAAAACTGGTTGCATAGCCTGTGAGCGGCATATTAATACTAAGCAGACACTGTGGCTCACAGTTGTAAGGGAAAATATGTCTGGGATGCATATAGAGGTGCTCCTTCTTAAACTCGGTGACACAAATAACTGGGTATGTCCTTTTGGTTTCAAAGTTGACGTAGCCCAGGGGACAGCTGTGACACAAACAGGAAGCGGTGACAAGCTGTCAGAGACGCTCCCACTAATGATCACTAACTGCATTGTTTCAAGAGTGCCGAAGAAGGAAAGGGGCCGAAGGAGGAACAGTTTACTTCCCTTGCGAAACAGCCAGGAACTGTTGCTTTGTAAAATTTAAACTGCTCTGAACCTAGAAATAGCAGATAGCACAACCCTCTGGGTGTCGGGATCACATAGCTTGACCTAAACGAGGGAGGCATTATTTAAAGTTTCCTGTACCGAGAAACTGTCTTATACAGACACCTATAATTAATGACAAGGAGGATATATGTTGTAGTTTCTGGTCTTCCCGTTGCATTTAGCTGTATTTCGATGTCAGACTAAAGTTAAGCTTTAAGTATGTTACTATTGAAAGAAGTGCTGCTATCATCCTTATTCTCTTGTTCTTTTTCTATCGCCATCAAAGGACCATAAATATTCTTAATGTCCTGCTGATTTTGTATACAAATTTCATTTGGCAAAAGCCCCGAGAGGAGGGTTAGTGGATGTGCTGACTACCTGCTCTGCTCTTACTGCCGGCCCCAACTGCCATCACCCAGCTAGGAAAGAGCAGAAGCTGCCATCCCTGCAAGCTGCCCTGGAGAAGCTCCTGGTTTGCAGTTTGAGCAGAAGCCCCACAGGGAGAGAGAGCTCCAGAGACAAAGCCCTCGCCGTTGCTGCCAGAGGTGCTTACAAACAGGGAAAGACAGTGACACAGCAAAGCAAAAGGCTGCTGGGCGCAGCACCCCACAAGGTACCTCCTGCAGGAGAGGACAGCCCTGGCTACCCTTTTATCCTGCAGGTCCTCACTTTGAATTTAGCCAGAGAGCTCCTCTGTAGGGAGGAATGGCCAAAAGGCACTTTGAAGGCCCGCTATGCTCCCGGCTCTCTTTGGACTTCACCCTGTGCTAGGAGTGGGGAGAATTTTGGCAGGGCAGAGGTTTTGCAGGGAAAATGCTGCTGGGCCAGGCAGGGCCTCGGGGGCTCCTTCCAGCACTAACTGAGTTTTGAAAACACTTGTTGCACAATGAACATTAGGAACGGCAGCACTACTTGTTCGCCTCTCCATTGTAATCCGTGTTTTGCTTCAAAGGGGTGCTAAAAATACAGCAGGGTGCACACATTATGTCTGATGTGGTAAAGGCGGTGTGCTTCTTAATTCATACTAGGTGTGCTCTGGCATTCCTGCCCTCTAGGAGCTCAGTCCTGCCATGCATCCATCTCCCAGGGGCAATGCCTCTGTGAGCCAGCTTTTCTCCACCCGTTCAGGGATGTGGCCCTAGGGAGCCAGACGCCTTTTCAAATTCTGCCATCAAAATTAATAGGGAGAGTGGAGGTAATTTGCCTGATTCACAGGTTGGTTTCCTTACTTTACGTTACTGGCAGAGCTGGTTACTTTGTGAGGGCTGGTCCTTGAGCAATCAAGTCAGTCTGAGTTCTGCTCTGGGCTAAATTACAGATGCAAATGACCATTTATTGCTTTTGGTAGGGGAGGGGAGGCCTGGGCAAGATTATGTCATTTGACAGGCATTTAAAGAACAGAAATCTGCAGGGAAACATTTTGTTTTCTCTTAGAAGATAATAATTTACAACTTTCTCCTTATAAAAGCTCAAGCCTCAGTGTAGTGTATTGCATGCTCAGTATCAGATACCAGCAAGGTTTCAACTGGAGTTGTCAGAAAAACTTAATGAAATCAGCTCTCTTCCTTATGAAACTTAAATATAAAACAGGTTGATTTCATCAGCCTTTTGGAGGAAAATTGCGGGATTAGGGAATTAAAATGATATGTAAAGGGGAGTTCTTGTTTGGGAATAAACATTTCTGGTCTTTTTATATATATACTATCATGCACACTTAAAGAATTCAAAATATTTGGAACAGAATATTTTCTTAGATTTTGGGAGCAAACAGTTGACAAAGCTGTTCTTACAGAGTCTTACTGTCACTAACTTCCATATATTGGGGCTTTTTTCCTCCAATTCAGAATGAAGCCAGATTCTGAAATGTCAAAATCCTTTGCAAAATGGGAACCTCTCTCTGCACAGCTCTTTTTAAGTCCTTTGCAGGGGAAATGAAAGCTGCTTAGTATGTTTGTATGCCAGGTAAAGATAGCCTCTTTTCGTGCTCATAAGCAAGCCAGAAAAACAAGTAAATGACCTTTCTAGCCACTCAGTTCACAGCTGCCTCCTCCAAGTACAAGTAACATTGGGAAATCCTGAAGGCTGGATGGTTAGGAAAAAAAAGGCTGTATGAAAGCCGTTCTTGAAATGCTGGTAATACTTTCTTGCATCTTGCCTCAAGACAACCCTTTGGTTCCCTCCTGCAAAATATCCAAGGGAAAGCGTTATGCTGTAGCCATTCCCTGCCTCTCATTGCTTGAACTCTGCTGCTCATTTCAAAGTATGGAGCGCATTCCATTCTTCAGACATAGGGGAAAATTGTCAAGTTTCTCTTTTACATAAGTGGTCTCCCTTTCCACTAAAGTGCAATAGAGACATACGTAAGTCACTTCTGTTCCATTTAGGAAATTGTTGCTAATGTCTTTTCTCAAGACTTTTATGACAGTCAGCGTTACTACTGCTACCAAGAAAGCAGTTGGCTCTTGTGGGATGAAAAAATATCTTACGGCCAGTAAAAGAATAAAGCATTTTTCTCTACTTCTTTCTGGAAGTGGGTTTTGTTTTGTTAAATAAACAAAACCCCAAACCTAAACTTCTTTATTTAAGCGTAGCTTGTGATGACATAAAGCTAAAGCAGCCAAATCCTTTTGTCCATACCATCTGAAGTCCTAACGTGGTAACTCAGAATGAATTCAGTAGAGAAGAATGAACACGATTGAGGTAGATGGGACTAATTTGCTGCCTCCTCATTCCTGTCAGCTTGAATACCTTTGTACTTCATCTTCTTCTACATGACTTGCAATGCAATTGCTTTAGTGTAAGCTCTCTGTTCTGGTCTGCTTTCTATTTCATCATGGTATTTGTAACTGTTCTGGTATTTGATTTCTATTGAAATATGCCTCAGTCCTCCCTTCTCATATAACTGCCTTCCAGTGATCGAGTCTGCAAGCATGGAGAAATGAAATCTATCAGTAGCCTACCTGCCTGTTTCAATATGTTTACTCCTCAGCAATTGTTTCTGCAGCTATTTCTTGCACTGCCACTAAGCAATCCAAGCAATTTAGGAAGAGTGGAAACAAGGGCAAAGTAACAAGAGAAACTTGCCCATTTGCTGCTGGAAGCAGAATTAAATTCTTCAAGATAAGTTCCTCTAAATAGGCGTTCTTGTTTTGTAATGAAAGATTGTCTACATATTGTTTTACTGATTCCATTTCTAATAATACAGCTTGGTCATGTTTGGGGTTTTTTTAAAAAAATTTGCATTCTCAATACATTCTTGTTCATTTTTCTGCAAGCAGGTGGCTGAAGGTATGAGAGCTTACCTGAGAGCTGACCTGGATCTCTGACCAGGGAACCTCCAACCTAGCTACAGGGGCCACCGATCCCTTTAGCAACACATCACGTGCAGCAGCTCTGCCCGGGACTCCCTCCAGTAGATCCGACCCCAACAGACACCACTGTTGCTATGATCGCTTTCTTTACAGATCTTTCCTTAGACAGCACAAGGAGATTTAACAGCGCCACTCTCCACCCCTCTGGAAAGCCTAGGGGAGAGTCAGAGTAGCGTACTGTCAGCACCACCGATCTCAGTTTTCGGAAGGGAACAGGAGACTGCTAGGCAACTGACAGGTTTCAAATAAATGCTGTTTTTCCTAAATGTTTCCTGCACTCATAGCAATATCTATATGTCAGAGGCCTGGAGGCAGTTTTACTGCCCCCCTCCCCTCCACGTTCCGCTTGCTGTAAGTTTTTTCCTTTGTAAGTAGCCTTTAGTACTCAGGTACCGTCCTGCTCTGGCTGGGGCAAAGGCTGTGCTGGCGCAGTGGTCTTGTCCGCTGCTCTCTTCTCCTAAAGATACCGACTGATGATTCTCACTAGCTTTCTGGCAAGCTAGATGTGATGAAAGTACCAGCCACATTACTGTTGCGCTGTGCCGGCACTAAAATTTCTCATCAACAGGCAGGACATTGTGTGCTAACTCAGCTAGGCAGCTTCCAGACCACAGCTGGCTTACTACCTCCAGCCCTTTCTGAGCGCGGCCACAGCAGGGCTATACCTGTCTGCTCCCAGCCGTACCAGCATGTCCTTCACAGCATCTTTCTTTTTTGGCTCTTTTGGATGTATTTTTTTTGTCTGCCGAAGCTCGACAGCAGTTGTATTTCGGTCGCACCCAGTGTTGATGTGAATTGCTTATACTATATCCCAGCTGCTCTGTTGGGAAAATAAAGCATGTAAAAGTAGTAAAGGCAACTAAAAGCCGTGATCATATCAATCCTGAGAATCCTGCTATTTGTGTGGAATAAAGTCTAAGTAAATATTGATTTGTATATAGTAAAATACTATTTAGCAACCCGTTATTATGTAAAGAAGTTATGACCATTTCTGATCCGCCAAGACAAAGAGATCACCCAGTGGCTAAACACATTAGCGTTTTCCATCTGTGCAATTATGAATCATGAAATATACTTGTGCAGTTTACTGGAAAGACAATAAATACATTAATCAGCTAATGGATGCAGTAGTTTGCGTTCAGACCCCATTCAGTCAGCATCACCTACGCAGCAAAGACTATGCTGACATCCGCTGACTTCTAAGTGTTTTGCTACATCAGGACTTCAAGAGTTAAGAGCACTGCTCTCGTTCGGTGGAAGTAAAATTTAACTGTTGACCAGGAAATTAGCTTATCTTTTCTGAGAGAAGCGCCAGCAGAAGCATATGTAAGCATCTGTCAGCTCATACGTCTTTACTTCTGTTTGGTTTTGCAGACAAGAGCACGCCCTTTTCTGTTTCCACTGGTATGGATGTTGCCAGAGGCTTAGAACTCTGAGCTGCTGCCACACTCACTACCCAATACAACCATTTACTGCACTTCATTTGTATTTCCTTCTAGAAACGAACTGGCGAAATGTCCTTTTTATTCTTTTCTGTGAGGCTCTAGATGACACATGCTATTTTAAAAAACAGGGGGTGGGGTGGTGTTCTGTTTTTTAAACATTTATTCCTGCCTGTACACCTCCTCTTATCTCCAAGGGACCTCTGGCCCTCCTTTGATAGTCCACAGCAGCAAGCTGCTGTGCAAGCAGCAGCACAAGCTCGTGCTGCTCCTTCTCTCCGCGTTCTTACTTATTTGACGGCTTCTGGCAACTGCAGCTGCTGGTGACCAGCACTGGCATAGCAGAGAGAGCAGCTGTGCCAAGTGTGGCAGCCAGGTTTCAGTGATGTTAGAGGAATGGATTAGGATGGACCTTTCTTTTGACGGCAGATGCAGTTTCTAGTTAAAGTAGGAAAAACAATCAGGTATTTTGTTGGCTGTTCGGCTCGTGCTTTTTGCAAGTTGCATGTAACTGAAGATAGAAAGATACCCAAGCAAGGTTAAATTCTTCTAGGAACTTAAAAAGGGCCAAGCCAACATCAGTTTAAAAGATATGAGGATCCTGCATGACGATGATAGTTGTGATAATTTAGGACGGCTAATAGTGTATACAAGCAAATGCACTGTGATAGGTCTGACCTTTTCTGCTGTAGAGAGACAAATCTTCATTTTGTGTGTGTGTGTGTGTGTGTGCCACCCAGAATAGATGCTGCCAGGGTGCCTTCCTGTGCTGGTGCAAAAGCGCAGCCACAGGATTCATGCAGATCACTGTTCTTGGAGGAGCATTCTCTGTCTGTCTCTGCTAAATGGTTGTTTCAGCAGAAATTACAAGCATCAGCACACATAGATGCTCTGCTCTGGCTGTAATTACTCCAGCTATATCTGATGTTAGCCTGTGCTTTTCCACCCAAGGGAACAAATGCCCTCTCTGTAAGACAACGGCATTTCCATGATACACCTGATCAGAAGAATAAAGAAAGAGGCTTGAAGCATTTCCTTGTCCGGTTTGTGCACTATCATGCAGGGGACAGTAACTGTGGAGAGCTAAAACGGCTCTGGGACATGCCTGCTTATGCTCCACCTCCAAGCCCTAAGAGTCGCTAAACTTAGCCCTACTGCCGGGGGCATCAGCCATTTCAGCTGAGCTGATGGGGCTTTGGGGCAGCTGATTTTTCTTTTGGATTCACAGGGGACAGGGGTCTGTACTGTCAAAAAGCGACAACGAACTGTCCTTTCCCCGAGACAGCGCATGGAATTGTGGTTTGTCTTATACTGCAGGATGGTTCTGTAAAAGCTGTAAAAGCCTTTGACTGCGAGTGGTGGCTTTTGCTTTTATCTGTGAACCAAACCCATCTCCTTAGAAGATAAGATTGATGTTAATCAGGAGCAGTGCATTAGCTTTTCAAGTAGGAACTTTGTAGCATTTGGGGAGATGATGTGAAACCTTTTTTTTTAGCCTCTGATTCACTGCTTACAAATCTCAGCTAGAAGGACGTGAGCCTGAGCAGGAATTGGCATCTGCTAGTGACAAGCTTAAAAGCGGCAGATTGTGTAACACACCTCTGCGTTTGCAATGGTCTGGTGGACCATGGAGCCCCTGGTTCTGCAGACATTAACGGAAGGGAGAAGGGCTTGTGTATTGACTGGGAGAAAGCGAAGGGAAGATGCCGCTGGGATCCCAGAGCAAAGCCGAGGGCTTTGTGTGTGTTTGAAATGTGAGGCCTAGGTATTATCATACTGGGAGTCAAAGTTTCTTTTATTGGTATTAGTGGCATAGGTGGTGCACAGTGAGAGAGAAGGGACAAAATAAAACCGAACATTTCCCTGAGTGCCGTAAGTAGGTTGCTTGTGCCAGGCAGGTGATACTCTACACAGGACAAACAGTTATACAGATAAATTAAAACCTGCATGAGGTAACTGCTAGCAGCTATTCAGTTTTGGACGAAGTAAACAGTGCAGCGTTACCAGCACCGCTGAGGTAGGTGGTCACGATGAAGAAATCCACCTGCAGCTGGAAGTATGCATTTATATAAATAACTAAGCTTTGAAATATATATATGGCTGCTGAAATTGAAAACACACTGCAGGATCAGGAAACCAGAAGGCAAATAAATGAATTACTTCATTTTCAAAGAAGCACCACCGAAAGTTTCCATCAGTTTTCAGATGACCTGGTGCGTAATTTCTTAACGTTTGTGGTTTGGCACCAGAAATACCTTCACGTATATCAGGCGGGCAGCATGATATACGTGGAGCACCTGTGCGCACCCCGGCCGGGGCCGGGGCCGGGGCC
>VZSC01016084.1:200730-243280 GCA_013398225.1 Steatornis caripensis | reverse complement strand
GGCGGGGGCGGAGCGGGGGCGTCGCCGCCGCTTCCCGCTTGTGCGGCGGCAGCCCCTTCCCTGCGGGACTGCTCGGGGGCGGCGGCGGCCGGGCCGGAGGCTGTCCCGGGCGCGGCGGGGCCGGCTCTCCGCCGGGGACGTTGGGAAGGCGGCTGCAGTGCTGCCGGGGCTCGGGCGTTCGCCTTCCCGGCTCTCTTTTTTCTTTCTTTCGCCTTTTGTCTGGCTTTCGCCCTTTTATTTCTCGGAGGCCGGGCTTGCCGTGAGACCCCCTTGCTCTGCCCCGGCCGGCGGGGTCAGGCCCCGGACCCGAGCAGGATTGTTTCGGGGGCGCCCCTAGGTTTCGCGGGAGCAGCCGTAGCCCTGCGCCCCTACGGGTGCGCGGCTGCCGGCGGGAGCCGGCCGAGCGGTTGCAACCCAGAGGCAGAGAGCAACCCAGAGGCAGAGAGCAGCCCTCGGCCGGCACTGAGCTGCCCGAAGCCTCCCCGCGGGCTGCGGGCGGGGGTTCCTGGAGGCCGCCGCCCCTCGTACCGCGGGGCAAGGCCCGCTGGGTGCTCGGCACCTTCCCCTGCCTCGCTCGGGACCGCAGGCTGAGGGGGCGCTGGCCTCGGCTCCCCTGGGGCGCTCGAGCTGCGGTAGCTCCCTGCGCGGTGCGGTTGGTAACGCAGGGGCCCGGGACGCAGCCTGGGCTCGCTTGTGTATTCACGAGGACTCTTGTCCCCTGTTGGCGAGGCAGGATTAACTGTTTTCAGCTTTCCATATTAAATACAGGGAATATGGCCGTTTGAGGTCCAAAACTGATGGATTTGGCAGTTTATGGCTCAGGTGCTGAGGTGCAGGGCATTAAGCACGATACGCCTTTGATCTGCATGTGTCCAAAGGCCTTTTGAGTCCTTAAGGGACCCCGTGATGAGGACTTGCTTTTCTCGCTGCTTCTGCATACACACAATTAACGTCAGCCCCCCAGGGGAACGGTGGGCAGCGGGGCAGGGGCCAGGCATCGCGCTGTCTCTCCAGCAGCTGAGGCAAGATTTGCAGTGGCCAAGGCGGGTCACGAATGGCTGTATTCTCCTGAAACAGGGAGGGAGCCCGTGCTTTCAGCCAGCGCAGTGAGAAGCCTGAAGAAGCGCTACAAACTTTGGAAGGTAAACATGAATTCAAACTAGGTACCAGAATATTGCTTTATACGTTGCAGTACGACAAGGAGGAAGTGAAAATAAATATTTGTTTTCACTGTCGGGTAAAATAGTTGCTGGAAATGAAAGAACAGAAAACTGGTTCAAGTGATTGAATTGGAGCTCATCCTTGGGCTTCGTTAGTAAAACAGAAATATGAAGGATGTCTTGGTAAACTGTCAGTTAGGTGTTGTAGCCTATTAATATCATTTCTGAAGAATAGCTTGCTTTTAAAATCTGGTTTAATCTACCGCAGGATGCAGTCTTTATAACCTCTTACCACAAGTTTTATTACCACAAGTTTCTTTGCTTTTGTGGGAGAAGTTTTATTTGTTTATTAAAAGCACATGAATGTCGGGGGAACTTACGGATATATGGGGACAGAGGTAAGTTGTTGATGAGTAAATAGGAACTCAGGTTTCTCTGCTTGCAGTAGATAAAATGAAACAAGCACCTGTCAAATAGAGTTAGGATGCAGTTCTAAATGCTGCTGATAGTCCAGTTGCCTTTGCTAGGGCCTTGTGACTCTGGATTTACGGCAAGGATACACTGTTAGGAGGTGGTGTGAGTATGATCTGTGCAGCAGGTGCACAGATGTGCAGCCTTGTGTGACCACTTAGCATTGAAACCTTTTGTAAGATGCGTGAAGTCTTTTTCTGCTTACACTAAAGCTGGTAAATAGTAACCTACTGAACAATGACTTTTCTGTGATGACAATTGCCTTGTGCCATTATATTTTAATGCAACTGTTTAAAGAGGTTTATGACCTCAGATTTTTGTTCTTTGCTGGCATCTCACTTTTTTCCCAGTAGATATTTCTGTCACCTTGCTTCAAGTGTGGGCAGCTAAATAATAGTTTCAGTTAACTGTGAGAGAGGGGAGATGGGGTTTGGGATCACTCTGAACTAGACCTGTTGCTGCTGAAAGAAAAATTCAGTCCTACTCTGGGCTGCTTGTGCCCACCTCTTTTTCTTCTTCCCTTTCTTCTCCCAGTGGAGCTACACACAGCTCGTTTCAGCCAAACATGAAGTTACTGACAGGCAGTTGTTGGTTTGAAATTAGAGTTCAGGTGACCTAACCAGCTAGCCATGGCTGTAAGGGGCAGTCTCGCCTTCAATCCCTGCCTTTATGCTCCTGCTGCTTCAGGTTCATCCTACATAGCAGTTTTGTGGCCACAGAATGAGTTAATATTCCCTGTTGGATCTGCTGTTTTTCAGGGCAGGTTTTCTCATGGATCAGCTACCTGAACCATCACTGTATGTGAGGTCTGACCCAGAGGGAGGCAGGGACCTGCAGCTGGTGGTGGGAGAGGGGAGGAGGGTGCAGGGTCGCACTTCCCATAACCCCCGCAGCCTCAGAGAGGAGGTGGGAAGCTCATGCTGTGTGGGAATGGTGATGGGGTTGGCTCATTAATTGCACAACCGGTTACCTGGTTCAGGGCGGGGGCAAGGAGGTGGAACATGCCAAACGAGATTAGGAAGTCAATTTACTTTGGAGAGGGAGGTATCAAGCTGAAGCAGGCCACTGTGGAAAAAGTAAAGGTATGACAAAAATGTGTTAGTGTAAGGGAGCAGACCCTTGAACTTTTGGTGGCATACTTTGTTACATGAAGAGGTGGTGGTTTTTCTCCATTCCTGGGGAAAAAAACCTATGTGGATAGTGAAGCTTTCAAGTTCCCAGCTTTGACATAGCAGGTGCTGCTTGGTGTTGTCATTCAGCTGGCTGAGGAGTAGTTTTGATTTCTATGGTAAGATGGGGGAATAAAGGTGAGAGAAGAGAGCCTCATGCCTTTGCCAGCCCTGTGGCAGCATCTAAAATTCCCAGTTAAGACAAACCCTTGGTCTTGCCAGGTGTGTTTTCCTCAAAGGACATTTTTCTTTAGCTCTTCTCCAGTTGCTTACCAGGAGAGCTAGTCCTGTATCCTACCAGCTTCCCGTCAGGGGCATGGCAGTGGCTGGTGCTGGCATTTAGCCTGCTAGCTGGGCTGTACCAGGAGGGTAGCGGTTATGTTGCAGACCCTGGTGTGTTATTTGGCATCCTGCTGGGCTGGCTCTGCTGTTAGCACGCAGGGAGGCTTGGCTTGCATGCATGAGTTGCAGTCACGCCTTTTGCCTACAGTGCCTTTTGTCATCTTACTTAACAGTTGGCGCAGACTTGCTGCGAAATAGCAGTGCAGCTAGTTCCTCTTGCCGTACCTGTAATAAAGGGTACTGTGTGTCTTTCTGTTGGAGGGCTTCAGCCCAAATTTGAAGAAACAGGAGGGGAACTCTACAAGATTTCAAACCAAACTGAATTGATGCTGCCTCAGCCTCGCTCTTCACTGCGCGTTGTGTACGTACGTGGGCCTGCCTTCTCCCTTGTGCTGGATGAGCTGGTGTAGGGAGCTCAGGTGGTGAAAAAACTTCTTTTCTTTTCTCTTTTGCGAATTTTCTGACTATGCGGTGCTTTGTGGAGCGTGATACTGAGATGGAGAAATTGGGCTGAAAGAGGGAGTGCGGGTCAAGTCTTGCTGGCAGCATTGTTCAGCTGCACCCACTCAAGCTGGAGGAGTCTCTGTTCTGGGCTGAAAACACGACAGTCGTTTTTGAACAAAATTCAACCTCATGAATGTTTCTAATGCATTAAAATAGATCTTTGTAAGGTGAGGAATTGCCTATTTGTAGCCTTTCTGGGACAAAAGCAGAGTGTTTTGATGTCAGCTGTCTTTGGATCATGTTCTAAGTCCATCTTTGCCTTATGTCCCCACTGTTTTATACTATGCTGACTTCTCAGAATAGGTTAGGCATGATAAAATTCAGAAAAAGCTGCAGTTTATATTGGCTTAAAGTTCTCCATGACATTTTTGATGTCTAGAAGGTTAGTTATGCTAATTGCTTGTCTCTGAAATAGATAATTGCTGATTCAAATGTTATGATTAGAGAATATTATAATAACTTAATAAGAATATTTACTTATCAGTTTCTCTTATTTGAACATTGGCAATTAACAAAAGCAGAGTGAAGAGTTTGCCGTGTTGTGACTGAAGGTATATGAAAAAAAACCTACAGGGAGACCAACTCAGAAGTGTATCTTCCACGTTTGTTAACAGCCTACTGTCGCACGGCTTTGGGAGGATCTTTGTTACTCATCTGAAGAACAGATAGCGTTGTCACAAGTACATAATTGTTGTCGCCTAAAATTTGATACCAGCTGTAGAGTAGATGGCTCAGCTTCCTCCTGGGATTCACTTCATCACTTCATTTTCACGAGATCAGTGGTAAGTCTTGAAGTATGGTGGTGACCTTTGTTTTGGACAATGTGAGTTTATATCTGGGGAAGATGATCGTTGCCTTGCTCTATTTTTGCTTCTTCATTGCTTAGTATATACAGCAAGAAAATATAGTCAGTTGTATCACAAATAAATATTGCTGACATTTAAAAAGTGAGATACTTTGTTGAGGGAACCCAGACAGATACTTATTGGTCAAGTGTGCTAGAGAATAAAGCCTTTTATCCTTTCCTTTGCAAGGTATGTATTTGAAAGGAAAATTTTCAGATTTTTATTTTCGATCTCTTAGGTGGGAGGGGTACTTGAGGTTAGGTTTCTTTTCTTAACCAGAAGTTTATTTTCTCCCCCATAATTTGATGTGTAATATAGACTTGTAGAATTACAGTTTTAGTTCTTGCTACTGTAATATTAAAAAACCCCGAACAAAACAAAACCCCTTTGCTTTCAGAAAACTAATCCTGGAAGTTTCGTGGCATCAGTTCTTCTGCTTTCTGAGATAGAATACCGAGTCAATTGCATGTGAATAACATAAAAATAACAAATGAAAGACCAAGGATTTTGTATTTGAGCAGTTTTACCACATGCCTTCTCTAGTAGAGCAGCAAAGACAAAGTCATTTCAGTTTTATCACTTGTAAGGATACCTTCAGTTATGGGGGTGAATAACTCAACTCATGGTATAACTAACTTTTTCTTATGTCTCTGTGAATATGCTGGAACTGTAAAATGAGGCCCTTGTTATGTAAAAGTTTATAAAACAGAAAATAATTGAAAAAGGTTAATTAAAAAATAGACACCATAGTAGGCTGTGTGATATCAGATCTTTGTATGTATAGATGTACTTTTATTTACCGATGTTAATTTTAAGATCAAGGCTAGAAGGAGCCAGTAAAAATACTCTGGTCTCTGTGTATTGTTAAAAGCACAAATCCACAAAACACTCCCCTTAAACAACTGAAATGTTTGCTGCAGGTAGAGAATAGAACAGATCCGATCATTATCTTTGTTTAAGGCCTGCACTGACAGGGAGTGTGAGATGCCCTTCTAATTCAGATGAACTGCAGAGAAAGACCCAAGGATGCCAGTAAAGTACGAAGGAAAATTCCTTCCCAGTCCCAAAGCCAGTTTTGTTCATGTGCTCCAGCTGACACTATACACTGTCAGTGTCAGTCCCCCCATCCATCTCCAGAAATAGCTGGTTTGTGTTGTTACAGAGGAAGGCAAAGCGAAGCAAAATCCTAAAAGCGTTAAGGAAAGAAAGTCGTAATAACCCACAGTAGCCAGCTGACAATTCACAGAGCCATCATTTGTGTCCTAATTGTACCAGAAAACCGGATGAGACAGTGAAATGTGAAATCTGATTATCCGTATGTTTAGTGTTGAACTGCTTTTTAATAGCCCCCAAAGGAAGGCTGTAAACAAGGCGGATCAGCTCTGTGGACTCCAGAGCACTGCCATGTGGTCCTGCCCCTACCTGTGTGCTACCAAGCTCCCTCCCAAAGCCAGATCAGAGCAGATGTTGTAAAGGAGAGTAACTGCTAGGGTGGTTCTTCTCGCTGTTGGAGAATGTGAAAAAAGTTGTCTTCCACCATTCCAAGGTTACCAATTACTTGTGTAGTGGTTTTATGTAACTTAGTGGTAAAAGTAAATGTGAATAAAATAATTTTCAAATACTCTTGTGGGGTTTTTTTTTGTATTTTAGGTATAGAGCCTTCATTTTCTCTCTCACTTTCTTGTTGTATGCCAGCTTCCATTTATCAAGGAAACCTATTAGTATAGTTAAGGTAAGAGAGGTTGTGTTCTTGTTTAAACATCCTTCTACTCCTATCAAACACGGAAGTTGTCATCTTTTTCAGTATTTCCTTTTGTGAAAGGCAGTGTTAAACTGTAACTTGGAGTGGTTTAGAAGATGGAAAACTGATAAATTTAGTACACAGTGACATTTACTTGATAAACTTTAGTGATACCACACCTACGGTGTTGCGTATATGTCCAGTCTTTGGGCTTAAGACTTGAAACACATATGCCTACACTTAATTCATGTAAATGAATCTAATTATAGATACTTAAGCATTTACAGGTTTGCATTCATATGTTTGAGAGAAGTTGCTCGCAACTGATGAGTCAAATGTGATAAAATTCTACCGGCATTTACAAAACTGTTCCAAGTACTGCCGCATGTCATAGTTGTCTGCACACCTGGGACTCTGTTCCCAGTGAAGCTGGTGGCAAAATATTATATAATTCTAGGTTTGTTAGTTTAATCTTCGGCGTGTATAACCTCACAAACACACATCAAATCCCCCAGGGCTGTGTTCTGTATAACTGATGAGTGACAATGGGCAAAGTAGCTTGATGTTGGTGAAGAATTTTTAAATTCTGCAGTATCTGAAACACCTGTGCACTATAGCATGTTGTTTCTAACCACATTAATTACGCTTTCATGTAATAGTGGCTTCACCCAGCAAAGTAACAAGCAATTAATAATGGCTAACAATTTTACTGGTTTCAGTGGGTTTGACACAGGTTCATACAGAGCTAGAATTGTTAAATTTGTTGCCGTGTGGGATTTAACAGTCACAAGTGAATTTTACATTTTCAAATTTCCTTTCTGTACCAGGGAGAGCTGCATAAGTATTGTGCTGCTTCACGTGAAGTTGAACTCAACTCTTACAAAGAATACGCTGCTCAGATTCAGCATGTCAAAAAGCCATCTAATTTATCTCAGTGCAGCTGGGAGCCATTTGGTAAGGGTTGGGTTTTGGTTTTGGTTTTTTTCTTTCATATTCATGAGCTGATACTCAGATTATTTGCCTCTTGCTATTTCTTCTTCATGTGTGGAAGGATTTAGATGTGTGTGTGAGGGGTGTTTCATTTTCCATCTTCTCACTGATTTTTCCAAAGAAAGTTAAGTTGTGACATTATTTTACCTGTTATAGCAGTGAGATGGTTTCAGTAGATCTGTTTTCAGTCAGAAAATGGGATTTGTCTTTAGAATGTCTATTAAGGAGAAAAAGGATGAAGAATAAAATAAATCATTATAAATTTCTGCTGTTTTAATTCAAGGTCCAGCAATCATTTAAATGAAATTTCTGAATTGGAATTTTTCAGAGTCCTTATCTGCCAGAAAGAATATTTTTCTCCCCGTTTTAATGGAGAAAAATGGGAGACTAGTGCAGAATAGCGTTGACAACTTACTGAATAGCTTATGAACCTGGCCTTTCGCTTAAATAGAATAAATATTTGCCTACTTACTATTAAATTTGAGTGTAATTGTATTTGAATTGAATAGATTTTGAATCATTCCTTGACACTTTTATCACTGCCAAGAACATCAGTGGAGTAGTCCATTCTGTAAATGTGCCAGTCCACTCCAGAGTATCTAGCCATCCATTCTAATTATTCTTTAATTAGCAATTAAAAGTCCTGCTCTGTTCAAAGATAATTAAAGATCTGAGCTCTGTTTTTTTCTGTGGGGAAAATTCTGTGTATTAACTGCCTGCTGCAACATTATCAGTCTACTGAAATTATATAGTCCCACAGGTTTCCAAATATATTGGGATACAGTTAAACTTGCTTGCTGTTTCTTGTCCCTGGACCAAGGGGAGAATGGGTTTGCTTGTCTAAAACACTAGTTAGCTGTCCTCATGGAGGCTTCTGAGCTCCAGTGTCCTCCTTTTTCCATGAACACACAGGTTATTGCAAAGCTATGCCTTTGGGATGGCACTCTAGACTTTTCTTTCAGCTCTGTTTTTCAGGCAGCATAGCTGGCGAGCTGGGAGTAACACTGAAAGAAGGAATGCTTTAACAACTGTGACTTTATTCCCAAAGTCAATGGGAATTGTGGATCCTTGCAAATACACAAACTGTCTTTCTTGGTGTGAGCTCAGGTCTCTTGAGACTCGACTTGGTGTTTCTATCTGGGCCGAGTCCCTCCTGCTCCCTCTGTCCTGCCTGCAAGTCTCATTTAGTTGCGATTGTGGTCATTTGCTGTACAGAGCAGAACCCGTTTTTTTTTTTAAATAAGACTTCTATCTCTGTGCCTTATGAGTAGTTGGAAAATGAAATGCAAAAGGCTTTAACCATTCAAAAAATATGTATTAAGCTGATTCCTTAAATGTCTATATGACAATGGATTTTTTTTTTTAGCCGTTTTGACTGTTAGGACCTCCTGCATTTGCAACACATCTTTCCTCTTTTAATAAAGTCTGTTAAAGTTTGAGTTTTCTTTTGTTCGAGGACCTGTACAAAAAGGGCACCTTGTTAATAACCAATGTTTCTTCTCTTCCAAAATGCTGTTTTGACTAAGGTGGAGTTAAGAACGGGCCTACCAATGTTTTCCTAATATGTTACAGGCAAAAGCGTCAGTTGTAGTGGGGGGTTTTTTGTTAAATAAAATGTTTTGCAGAATGGATGCTTAAGTCTAAAAGTGCCTGTTGAAAATTATATGTCAGTGCATATTCGCTAACATTTTTGTTGTAATATGTAAAAAGGATTGGGAAGTCATTGGTACGTTTAAACTGATAATTTGTTTTGAAAATTATTCTTAGATAAGAGCAACTACAAACAGTTACTGGGAGCACTGGATTACTCATTTCTTTGTGCATATGCAATTGGAATGTATTTAAGGTAAACCTCACTCTCTTGGAAACATGCTTTATCACTTACTGTTAATTTATGAGGCTGTACTACTTCTGAGATACTGTCCTTTCCCACTGTAAAGTTTCTGGATAAGAGAGTGAGAATTTGGTTGCTGAGGGGAAAAAACCCACATCACCCTGAGTCCCCAGTGGTATCATACCTGTTGGTGTATAGAAAGCTTCTTACCTGCACCCATCCTGATTGCCTTCTGTGCAGGAATGCTTTCCAGCTTGCAATCCAGCCTGTCTTTTCTTCATATGGAATATGAAGGAATATGTGGTGGAATATATGTCCTCAAACTTTATCAGTATCCAAATTGCACATGTAGACTAAACTGATTGTCCTGGCTTTCTCTATAGCCAAAGGACAGAAGCAGACACCTCCTAAAAAAATAATACCAAAATGTGCAATATTAGCTGCTGTTCAGAGATGCTTCTTTTTGTTGACTAAAGCCAGAACCTTCATAACTAAAATCACTAGCAAGGGAGACAAGTCTCACTTTAAATGGCTGGAGACATGTCCCACCTTATGGGTCATTTGGAAAATGACTCTGAAAGTAAATGACTTCCAGTGCGCTCCAGGTGAGTATCTCCCTGAAAGCTGTTGTGCAGATGTCAGCACTTGGCAATTAGTGAACATGAAATGTTTGTTAGTTTTTTCTGTTGAGTGCTAAAAATTGCTCATTTGCTGCTGTGAAGGAAAACAGCAGTTACCAGTAAAGTTTCTCCTCAGCCAGAATTAAACAACACAAAATATTCTTTATTTGTGGAGGCTTGGTATGATCTCATTTTTAATTATGCCTTTTTTTTTTTTTTCATTTCCTTCCACATTCCAAGTGGAATAATAGGAGAACGGCTACCAATCCGGTACTACCTGACAGTGGGGATGCTTGCTAGCGGACTCTTCACTGCAATGTTTGGATTGGGTTATTTTTATAATATACACAGTCTGTGGTTTTACATAATGGCCCAGGTAGGCATGATATGTTTAGGTTGTCTGAGTTTCCATGGTGCTGTTTAGTGTTGTATTGGGTTTTTTTCAGTTGCAAACAGTGATTAGTGGTTGGATGGGAGGATGTAAATGCTGGCATACGTTGTCATTGATGAAAGGCAGAAATGATAGAGTGGATAGCCCCAGGTTTTATGTTTGAAAAATGTTTTTTTTTTAGTGAAAGAAATCTTTGAAAACAAGTTAAAGTGTTTCAGTCTATGTCAAATCAGTGATCAAATCTTTGCAAGCTTAAATGTGGGTGAGTTTTAAAGCAAAGATTATTTACTTTTGTCAGTCTGCCAAGACCCGAGTGACGCATCCTGGCTTTCTCTGCAGAAAAATGACATTTATACTGCTAATGATGAACAGTCTCCCACATTGGTGTGGCTGAGAACAGGCAGCTTTTGTAACGAGGTTCATTGTGTGGGATTTTTCAGAGCACTCGTAAATCTAATCAGGTGTCACAAGAATATTTACCCTTGACCTAAAATGGAATTTAGGTCAGGACCAGGATATGGTTAGCACTTCTGAGGCATTTTGGGCAGGTCTGCACCTTACGCTGCTGCTTTCTTTGTGTTATTGCAGTAGCACTTTCACTGCTGACACATTCGCATGGCATGCAGCGATACCAACTTGGGTACTGCAAGCTCTTAGAACTATTTCACCAAGTCATCCATTTAACGATGTCACTGCCCCAGCGCTCTTGGCTTATGTGGTCTCCAAGACAAGAGCTGGCTCCTTTAGGGTTAAGCTAGCTGTCTCTACCAGCAGTGATGACGTGGTCAGTGAATTCTGTAATACCAAGGGTGGTCCTGCACCACCAGCCTAATTGGTGTTGTGGGCTAGAGTGTGGTTGTTTCGTTGCATGCTCAAATGCCCGTTGTGCATGTGAATTACTGTATTGTGATCTTTGTGTTAATCTATAATTCTACACAGGGAGCTTTTTAGGAGTTGAGGTGAGTTAGGGTTATGATCTGTGCATCGTGGAGGCTGAAATAGTTCTTACTTCAGCCTGAATATAGCCATTTTTTTCCTCTCAGTTTATTTACAGGTGTCTGATAAGCATTTTAAAGTTAGTGTTCAAAGTTATCCAGTCTCCTCCCCTACAGTTTTCTTTTTTGCCCTGCTTTGTTTGACTGCAAGCATGCCTTGCTGTATGTTCAAATTGAGATAAATATTGTGTTGCTGTGTGAGTATGGGGAATTTGTTTCTCTGTTCCATTCTGTGCAGTGTGATTTTTTTGGTAAGCATGTGATTGAATTATAATCTTTTGTGGCTTAAATCATAAAATGATTGGAGAGATGTAGGTAGAGGGAAGAATTTCTGCAAAGCATTGTAACTTGTTTGTTCTTGGAAAAGAATGCTTTCAAAACCCCCCACTAAATTTCTAAATTCAAAGCATTTGTGTAGGCTTCCTTTTCTCAATGCAGCGCTTGGCAGGAATTGTGTAGGAACCTGACTTCTTATGGAGTATGTTTATTTATTATTATTTTTATATACTTTCAGATAGCTAACGGATTGGTGCAAACTACTGGCTGGCCGAGTGTCGTTACATGTATTGGCAACTGGTTTGGAAAAGGAAGGTAAATAGTATGTAATCTAAAGTTTTGGAAGTACAAATCGATAAATTCTGGGCTGTAATATTACAGTAAATTTAAATATCTTTCTTTTGCTTCAGTGTTTTTGGGATGAAACAAGCAGTTAGGTGGATCGTTGAGAGGAGTTTCTTTTGTTACACTGATTAGTTTATATATTGGTTTGAATTATTCTGTCATGTCAAAACAGTGTTCTGTGGTGGCTCTTCAGTCTGATGTTTATTTTTCAGATGAAATTTTTCAGAATTAAGAATAATTCTCGCAAATGTTAACAGTCTAAATCACTTTTAATAAAGGCTGTTGTTATGCCGTTTTGATGTGGAATTTCCTGTGTTTCAAAGCAGTTATTAGGGTGTAACTCTAAAAGTATCTTTTTGCCTAATGTCTTTTTTCTGACCCAGTTACAGAAGGTTGAAAATTTAATTGAAAAAAGAAAATACAAATGGCAACTGATTTAACCTTTATTTTTGTCACTTTCTTCAAATCATCCTCTTCTAAACTTTTAAAATCCTACATAGAGATCACTCATAATGTTTATTTCATCATACCATACAGGAGTTTTCCATAAATTTTGTGAGAGCTCTGTGTTAAATCCATTGGCTCTGATAATGGTTGATGCATGTAGTATGTAGTAATGCTGCTGTAGTGCCATCCACTGTAGCTATGTACCATTGAATGAACATTATTGTCAGTTAGTTCGAAAGGAGGACATACGAAAATTAAGTATATGCTTTCTATGTAAAATAACGGGATGGTTGAGAAGATGTAGGCTCAAACTAGTTTTCCATAGTCCCTGCAGCCTTTTTGATGAATGTTACAAAATGCAGAGAATTATAACTGTCATACAACACTGAACAAAATCGGCAAGTCTGTGCAAAACAAATACGATTATTCAGATTTTGCTTTGTGCAAAAGCAATAGCCTTTGCTTTCAGGAGATCACATAGTGGACTGGTGGATGGGACTCTGGATTGAATGTCAGTGATCTGGTTCTTGTTTTCATTTTGCTACAAATTCCGTGAAACGTGAGCAGACCTCTTAGGTCTTGTCTTCAGCCAAAGGAAAAGATTTAGTTTAGTTCAAATTACGTTGCTCCAGATAAACTCCTGCTGAGGGCAAGGCAGTTTTCCCATGACTTACAAGGAAAAAAAACCCTGCTAACTGTCATGACTTCAGTAGGATTTTCATGGTTTACATTACCTCAGCTGGACTATTCTACAGCAGCTCTAACCTGGAATTTCCAGGCAGACACCAGTTTGATGTACATGTTAGCCAAGCTTGGGCAGGTGTTATCTTCTGCTAGTGCCTAGCAAGTCCAGAATGTGATCAGAAAATACTGAATTTGCTCTATCTGTCCTGTGCAGATTGTTTTCCTCTGCATGGTAAGTCTATCATATCCTGAAAGCATAAGATTATCGGTGCAATATGTTTGCAGGAGGACTTTCATTCCCAGAAGCATCAGACTTTGCATGCACATGCTACGCAGCATCTGCATACTTCATCTACTTGAAGAAACTCTATCCAGAAATATGCGATCCCTAGTGGTGCTTTTAAATGCCGTGAAATGCTGGATCAGTTCTGTCAAGCACAGAGAAGCATTTATAACACTTCTGTTAATATTTAGGTGCCTTGAAGTTGTCAGGTGAAAGACTGTAGCATAAAGAAGTGGTCAGTTAAAGAATAGTAAGATTGCAAACATTTTACTAACACCACAGATGAACAGTCATTTTTTATACACTTCTCAAGATAGTAGAGCTGCTTGTTGGAATAATAAGAAGTGTTTGTGGATTTGTCTTGTTTGTTTTTTTTAAATGCAGGAGAGGTTTGATAATGGGAATCTGGAATTCACACACTTCAGTGGGAAATATCTTGGGATCCTTAATTGCTGCTTATTGGGTGTCTACGTGCTGGGGTCTCTCCTTCGTGATGCCTGGTGTCATCATTGCTGTGATGGGAATTGTTTGCTTCCTGTTTCTTATTGAACGTAAGTGCTTTAATGGGATAGAACCATGGAGGGCTCATTATGGGTGAAGAACACCAGCCGTTTAAGCTAACGGACTCAGTGCAAAGTGTATTCCTCAAGCTGTGCCAATACTGAAGGAACTTCTTCCTAGAACACTAGATGAGAAGAACATGTGTACGTCTAAAGAGTTTATATGCTCAGACTCTGGCATGCCTGAGAGCGTAACACTTCAGAATTCAGTCCTCTGCCCTGTCGTCGCTTCCCTGTCTTTATAAATTTTTCAAGTGTATCTTAGCAGAACGTTGCACCTGGCTGCACTGTGTGTGCTGTGCTACCATTCTACCCATGCCATCCATATTCTCTGCTATGAAATACAGAAATCAGCTGATAGAGCAAGTTTTGTCACTTTAAATTAAAAATTAAGAAGGAATGCCCCCTCTTGTCCCTATGTAGACTCGGAAATATTAGTATGAATGCTTATTTTACTATAACTGTCCTATCTGAGGAAGTAAAAAGTTCTGCAGATGTAACTAGAATGCTGTAATGAGCTGGACTGCCAGGACAGCCTTTAATGTGGTCATAGGATGGGAAGGGTACCATGGAGCACCCTTTTCTTCTTCCCCTAAAGCTACAGTTAGACATTTCTACCAGGACTACTTCTGCGTTATCTGTACTGATAGCTTAGTTTTGCTAAGTTACACCACTGCTAAGTGTTTTAAGAGATATTCATTATGCTTGTTTTCACTATTGACAATGTATTCTATTTCAGATCCTAAAGACATAAGTTGTTCCTGCACACCATCCAGTGTAAGTGAATGCTTTTTCTAGTTTCCTTTTTGCCTCCTAATACACGTTTAGTATGATAGTTCTGGAAATCATATAATCTGCTTGACCATTGACACCCCCCCCCGCCCCTTGCCGAGGCTGTTATAGCTGACCCTATAGTTGAAGGAACGATTGGTCTTCTGTGCTTCACTGGTAAACCAGTAGCTTACTTTCTGTCAAAGCAATGCGAATCAAGAGGTGAATGAGTTTGTTTTAACTAAAGTTTTCAATAAATGATCTTACTAAGTAAGTAAACCAACTAAAAACTGTTTGGTTTTTTTGAGCTTTCTTACTTTCCTCCAGTCTTCCTGGCCATCTTCAGAGTATTTTGACCTACCTCCTGCTCTTGCCTTCCTTGCTTAGGTACAGCATAATGAGATAGTTGCCCGCCATATACCGTTTGAGAACCCTGTATTAGCTATTGCAGTAAATAAAGAGCAAACAGCCCTTTTGCTGACTTAGTGTCAATGAACCGTGCGCCTGTGGGCTTGGGGATGGAAAGTGAGATGTTCCCTTGCATAGAGAGGACAGTAGGAGCACATGGCTAGGGAAAAGAGGAAGCAAGGGTATGAAGGATATTGAAGGTCAGGTGAAGAGATTGGAGCAGTCGGTCTGTGATGGCTTAGTCACGATACAATACGGCCTTTATTTAACCAAGACCGACATTAATAAAGAGCTGTGAAAAGGAGACAAAAATCATCTGTGTTTGGTGATACGGGTCACATGACAAATCAATGCTTTAGTTTTTGCACCATCACAGAACAATTTAGGTTGGAAGGGATGAGACCTCTGGACACTGTATGGTCCTACCCTCTGCTCGTGGAAGTCTCAGTTTGACATAGGATCAAATTGCTTAGGGCTTGCCTGTCAAATTTTGTAATCCTCAAGGACAGACATGCTGTTTATACATAGATTTTTTTTTTTTAATATACAGTGAGTTTTTAGAATGCATTGATCACGTTTTACTGACATCAAGGCAGTGAATCTTGCTATTGTATGACAGCTTATACTTCAAGGGCTTAAATTTAGGCAAGACAGTGAACTTCACTAAGCTATAAATACACTGTCACGCACAAAATGTGGAATGCCTACTGCCTGGATCACAAGGGGAAATGCAACTACCTTGATACAAGAGTTTGAAAATCCAGCGTCAGAGATTTCTCCTTTGGTTCCCAGGGACCTGTGGGCAATCAGGTCTGCCACATCTTCAACTGGTTCTTTGGAAGAATACTAAGGGGAGGTTGGCAGAGAAGGTCTTAAGGTTTCCAATGTGCAAGGGCAAATCAGGGCTGTTGGGGAATGTGTCGGAGAGAAGGTCCCAAGGGAATCCCACATACATACATACATATATATATATATCCCCTCCTATACTAGAGGATTATACATGGAGATTGTCTGCACATGTAGGTATATGTGAACTATACCTTCTAGTTGCGAGTCCCACAGGTAGATTGTACAGGGATGATTGCTGGGTTTTTACCTGTGCCCCTGAGTATTTTTTTCAAATAGATGGCTTTGTACGTTTTGAATGCTCTGTTCTTGAATAGAAACTGGAGGTGACTTTTGTAGTTTGTGTTATCTCTTCTTTACCAGTTAATGGGTTTTTCTTTTTCCTCATATGGAATGCTCCTGATAAAGCTTCTGAATACTTTTAATGGTCTGTGGAACTCCTGTCCTTCGTTTGTTACTGTGAGATAAGGAGTGCTCGCAATGCACTCTGTATTTTGCATTTAAATCTCTTTCACTTCCTAAAGGTAACATCTGTCAAGTAAGAGACTATTATAAGTGTCTCTTAGAGACTCCTAACAGGAGTTATTTTTTTCTTTAGCTTTTATGTAGTTCAGAAATGCTCCCGTGAACATTTCAGCTGCTGTTTACAATACCTAGAGCATAATGATTACAGAATTTGCTGTTAAGCTTTATGGAAGTAAATGTTTGTTATTTGTTTCAAATACACTTTTACCCGAAAGCATAACTAAAGACTTCTGCACAGTATGTTGCTTATATGTCCCAAGGAGCTGGTATGGAAAGATTTGACGTTTAGTATCTACTTGCTGCGATATTTTTAACAAAAAATGAGTATTTTAGGAGCTTTTTCCCTTTCCGTTCACCAGCTTTTCTCCCAGTTCCAGAAAGGGGCTATCATTTGACCTGATCTTCTCTAGGACACCAGCAAGATCAGTGCTCCAGGCACAGTCTCATTGTGTAGGGATGCATTTGGCCTTCTGTTTCCCTGGAAACCTTGCTCTCCAGAACAAAAGGCGTCACTTCTTCTTTCGCTATTCCATATATTCACATCTGCAAATCTTGTAGGAGGTTTATAGAAGTGCTTCCCCACCTGCCTTGGACCTTTCTTGGGTTAAGATTTGCCATTGTCTTGGGAAACTGAATGCAATTTGAATTCCTCAAATACCCCACTTCAGACCTGTGGGGTCTACAAAGTACAATGGGTTCTAAATCCTTTGTGAATAGGGCTCACAGCTTCTGTTCACCGCCGGGAGGGTGGTTTTAGATGTTAAGGAAATTAATAAGGTAAGAATAGAAGTTCAGTAAGATCTACTACAAATGCGGATGTGGTAATGACTGTGTCTGTAAAGAAAAAAAAGATTGCTAATTGAAGGAAGGTTCATGTAATAAAATAGACTGTGTTGTTACAGGGAACAAAAATTTTCAGCCATGTTGTACAAGGGGTAGAATTTGCTGACAGGCATAAAATGCTGGCTCTCCTTTTCTTTGCTCAGTCATTTCAGGTGACAACCTGAACAACCTGTGTGCTTCTGCAAATAGTTAGCAATGCTTTTTCTAAGAAATCAAAGAAACATACATGTTTGATTTGCTCATAAGGCTGTATTAGGTCACTCTGGACAGTGGTTAGGTGCAGGCAGCTCTGGCAGCTGATGCCAAAAGCTGAACCTCGTTGTAGAAGAATGAGGCCGGTTAAATTTAAGCACAACTGAAATACATGTTCAACACGAGGGAAGTCCTCAGGGTAGATTTGTATTAAAACTTACAGATCAGATTCATCTCTGTGTGATATCACTATCTTGGATGAATTTGGTCTACTGTTTATTTGCAGCATGATCATGAGCCCAATGTTTCTACAGAGTTTGTAGTGGTGAGTAATCCGATTTCATTGAGTTGTCCAGAAGCACAGATGGAGGGCCCGGCACAGAGCCCTGATGCACAGTTCTTGTTCTTTATTCACCGGTTTCTTGGGCTGTGCTTCATTTGCTTGTATTTACCTTGGCTCTGGTTTATGAATGTAAAATTGTTTCAAAACAAATATTTGAGTACAATAAAGTGTTTTTAAATGCTAGAATTGGAGGCTTGAGCTATGACTTTCCAAAAGGCTATACCTATGACAAATGCTTGAGAGAAGTCAGTGCGCTTTATTAAGTATTGGTGCACTTTCATAACGAAAGTTAAAGACTAGATTTAATGGCATTTGTGAAATGTGATGATTTAGAACTTTTTAAATTGCGTCTCATATTTTCTCCCTGTACTTTTTTTTCCCCCTAAATAAACATGTTAGTTACAGCATGTTCATACAGACATGTCTTTATGTTCTAGGAAATTTCTTTAACCTGACTTTGCATTTCCAGGAAACTTAGCTCTCTTAATCTCCTGCAGCAAAGTGCTTGTGCATTTAAAAGATACCAGGCTGCAATTTTTATCTTGTGAAAAGGAGAAAGAAGTCTAAGTATTAAATGTGCAGCCTCTCAGTCTAGTCCTTATCCCCAGACATTTCCCCCTTACCGTAGTAAATCTTATTTTTGACAGTCAAATGAAAAAGTTTTTCATTTTTTCTCTGAGCTGTTGAATAAAGATGTAGATGACTTGTCTCTACATAATGGATTTTCTACCCCACAGATTATTGTAAATCACTTTTTTGACATGAGCCCAATTTACTGTTAAGATAAAATTTAAAAATCTGTTTTATCAGACCTTGGAGGTTTGAGCAGTGTTTGGGTTTTTTGGGGGAATGGATGCCCAAGACTGCTTGCGCCTCAGCTCTGCATTGAGCTGCAGAAATACTTTAGTTTATCCTCACCCCTCAAATTTTTTTTCTGCCTTAGAAGGATTTGGTTGATGAATGGCAGTTTGTCTAAAGAATACTGTAATACATATCCTTGTGTTTTTGTTGGGGAAGAATTACCTAGTGATTAATTTTGAATTAAAATGTTCAGTGAGGATAGGCATTCTTTTTTTATCAGTGAGGATAGGCGTTCTGGTGGTGGGTTTTGGGGTTTTATTTGGGACAGGTTTGGGGGTTTTTTGTTTTGGTTCTTTTAATGTGGCATTCAGAGTGTGATTAAACAAACATCTAATTCCCGAGGAATGTATTGTGCCTCTTGTGGTCTTAGCAATAGGTTGTCCCTACCTGACTGCAAACCTACTTTGAAGCTGTGTGTTTGCTTTGGCAGACAAACTTTAATGTCCCTGCAAATCTTTTTAGACGAAGGATCTCAGAATGATGTTTTCCAATAAATGCAATTTTGATGTGAACTGATAGACTGATAGTACTTGTTAATAAGTAAGTATAAAAAACAGGTCCATCTGGGGCCTGAAATACAGCTTTTTGACTCAGTTTCTGTACTGAGGACGCTGGAGGTGCTCAGACTCTTCATTAACCCTCCTGCCCACAAGAACACAGTCTGTTTCTCGTTAGAAGAATAGAGTGAGCTTAAACTCACTGAAGAATCAAGGTTTTCCTGAAACAAATCAACTTCTGTAGTTGCTACTAGGAGCATCTGCTTATGAGAAAAAACTAAGTTTGCAATGTAAGTGAAAGTTCAGTAGAGGAAAAAAACAGCTAAAGATGTTAGGAATGGCATGACTGCTCTGAATTCAGTATGCTGCTTCTGTATAAAAACAGTATGAAGTTAGCCTTCAAGTAAGTTTGTGATTGCATTTTATGTACATTACCATAGGTCCACGTAAGAGCTTTAAGAACCCCAAATTCACAGTGATTAAATGAAAGATGCTCCATTTGGGATTATCTTTATGTTACAACATGCAAAGGATTTTGTTGTTGAGAAATTATTAACAATATTGTAATCCTTTGAAAAACAAGCAACAAAAGTGTGGGGGTTTTTTGTCTGTCTCTGTTTTTTTCAGAGTTCTAAAACCTTCCTGAATGGCACATCTCGATTCAGACTCCAGATGCCAACCTTAAATGCTAAGGAAACCAGCAAGCCTCAGGTAAAATACGTATTATTGTAAAATAGTATAAAAGACTTCCTAAAGCTCACGTAGAATATTTACAGTAGATTTACTATTGCTACTAGTAAATAAATAAATAAATAATGTTCTTCCTTTTATAACGATGAAATCTACTTCCCTTTTCATACGCAAATATAGTTTCAGACAAGGGAAATGAGCGTTATCCAACATAAATACTGCAAACAGAGCTGAATATGACAGCATGCTTACTCAGTTGTGATCTTCATATAATTCCAGCAAAAGTAATGTAGTGCAAAATATTTTAAAATAGCCCATTTGTGATCTTTAAACTACTTATATTCTGTTTGTTCCCTCCTTGCAGTCTCACTGCTCTCCCTTTTTAATGTAATAGATGTATGTACTTACAAGATTATACGTGGAGACAGAGTTCTAAATATGAGCAATTATCCACAGAAATCCAGCTTAAAACATGTAAGTGCTGGTCATTCTCACTGGAAACTGAACTCTGGATTTGCCAGTTTATGGGCAAAAAGACATTTTATCTGGTGACAGACATTAACTGAAAATTTCCATTTGCAGTATTGTATTTATATTCAGTACACTTGGCACACCATATCGTGAGAGGATAACTTTTTTAACTTCTTTCAGACTTCTACAGGAAAATAGAAACTTCCTGTTTTTTTCATCCTTTGCCCATAGAATAATAATCAGCATTCACAGGGTATAATCATCAGTGTTGATGAAAAGGTCTTGAAATTTTTGCTAAGGAAACACTTCACTCATAATTTTAATCAGTCCAGCTTAAACCTCCTCTGTACTGAGTTTATTCATGTTCATTTTGAGCTGCCCAAGAACAGTCTCTAGCCCAGAAACCGTTTGTCAGTATTATTTCACAACTAGCTGGAAGATAAGGGGAGAGATGTATGGGAGATGTACGAATATCAGTAGGTGTCTTTAGACAAGTCGTGAAGACAGAGCTAAAATATCGTCAACAAATTAGTAGACAAAGGTTTCATTTCTAACTCTCCTCGTACGCCTATTGTCAGCCTGTGCAAAGAGTCTGCATACCAAGTGGGCAAGGAAGACCTACCCCCTCTCACTGACTGATGCTCTCTTGTGAGTGGGACAGAGGCACAACAAGGACAACACAGCACGAGGGCACTCGCCGGCAATCCTGTCAATATTTTTTTTTTCCTCCACCCTGCCAGCTGGATTATGTGTTCGTAGTATGGAGTACTAATAAGGCTTTAAAAAGAAATTAATTTTTTTTAAAAAATCTTTGTTTGTCATTGTTTGCGACCCACTTATTTTTCTACGAGTGGCAAAAGATAATCTTATTCCANTAGTATGGAGTACTAATAAGGCTTTAAAAAGAAATTAATTTTTTAAAAAAATCTTTGTTTGTCACTGTTTGCGACCCACTTATTTTTCTACCAGTGGCAAAAGATAATCTTATTCCTGTCAAAGCGGAGTTGAGCATCTTTCCTTTTTACAGTGGTCATGTTACAGTTATGCTTAGCTGATTACCACAGTCGGCTTTTGTGCCTATACAAACAACAGATGTTTTGTGTTTGTGAGCTGGTCTCCTCCAAGCATACTGGAATGGCATTTTCAACTGATTTTTCATTGACCTCTTCAATTACTGTAAAAAGAAAGCAAATATTCAGAATATGCAGTGATTGAAAGCAGAATGTGTTTTTGGCTGTGTGACCTGAATACCTCCATCTGTTCATTACCTCTTATATCAGGTTGGCCTCTTAAAAATTACACAAAACTGAGGGATAATGAATCCTCCTCCAGAGATCAAAAGTCTGCCATATGCCTAATCACACTCTGTGACAAGCTGGCAAGGCTGAACAGTGTTCTCTCCGCCGAGCACAAACTGCTGCTTTTATTTATCATTTGGCTACGTGCAGTATAAAAATCCCATATTGTCGATAAAAGTTTCCAGTGTCAGTTGCTAAGTTATTTGGACTTCAGTCATTTTCACTTCAATATTTAAGCCTCTCTTCTTAAATAGGCTTGGAGCTACCTGTCTGAGAAATGAGCGGCATTACCTCGGACAATCCTGGTTAGGGGAGCTGTGCGAATTGTGCAAGAGATACTCGCTTAAGATGCTATCTAGACGTGTCTTCCATTGAATCCATTGGGGACCTTCAGTACTTCAACCCTTCTTTTCTTCTTTTCCTTTTTCTTTTTTTTCCTTGATTTTCTTGTTGTTGTTGTTCTTTTTTCCTTGTTTTTTCTTTTTTTTTTATTCTTTTAATGTTAATGGCTGGTGGTTTGAATTGCTGCTGTTAAAATAGTTCAAGTTTTGAAGTTGCTCCAATAATTTAGAAGATACATACTTACAATGATGATGGAGTGACTCGTGCCATAGCGTAGGTTTACAGTACCATGTCAGAGGTCCCTAGATGTTTTTCCTGTTTTCTAGGTAATGCTTCATCAGGGTGCAGGATCTCCTGTAAATCCTGCATCCTGTCTACCAGTCCTCTGCAAACATTTTGCATTCTGCGTGGTAGCGTCTAAAATTATGCTTAGTGTCTGGGCTCAGGTGCCCAGATGGTTCCCTAGGGTCTTCTACTAAATGAAGGTCTTTAAAAACAGATTTTATTTAGAATCGCTGGGTATAAAACAGCAGAAGTGAATTTGTTCAGTACATGATTATTTTTTTTCTTTCTTACTCCATCAGCTTACCAAATATTAATCAGAAAGTTTTCATCTTTGTCATAACTACTGGAAATGGAATGGCCTGCCATTTTATCTGTACTAACCCACAACCAAATATATATTTGAGGCTTAATTCTTCACTAAGGCTTTATTCAAATGCACAAGAATTGGGAGAAAGAAGAGAGTATGTAGAATACATCCATAGCTAGTAAAAGTAGACGGCTAGGTAAGCTTCTCAGCGAGCAGATGACAGTGAGAATAGCTACATCCCATCCTTTTTCTGAGTTGGAAAAGAAGTACTGAGGACTGTTTATACCTGAAATTTCTTTTTCTGTGTACAGCTGTAGGATGTAAATTTCCAGTTCTGTTATGAGAGTTCACTTCAATGTGATGGATGGATAAAAAAAAAAAACAAGATATCCTCATGTTTGGACTGGGATAGCTTGTTTTTGTTGAGTGATAACTTGCTCCACAAGTATTCTTAGCAGCCAGTGGAATGATTAGAGTAAAGTCCTAGTGCTAGAAAAGAACTCGGAATTCACAACTTGGGTAATACCAGTAAACTCCAGGCTTTTATCATTTGTGGATTGCAATGCTCAAATGAAACAGACATGAAAAAATAAGTGATTGCTTAACATAAAGCACTTGGTATCCATAACTCAATTGGAAAGATGGCCTATATTTAAATCGGTGAGTAAGATGATGTTACAGAGTCTGAAAAATGGACTTAATACTTGTATAGAAAGAAGATAATACGTGCTTTCATACAGAACTGTGTTGTATTACTAAGTAGATTGCCAGTTTTAATTGGACCACATTTATGTAGTGGGGTAAGGGAAGACTGGAAACTGGTTTATTCCATTGAATTGTACTCTAATATGTGGTTTTTGCAACTTGAAATTGTTCCGCAATAGAACAGAAACTTGATTCCATAACAGAGTGTATGCACTCAAACATAAACAACCAGGCTTGTTTCAGCTGATGCTCTGTGTATATTCTCTACTCTCTCTATATACTCTGTATATCCAAATTTTTAAAAGCTCTAACTTTCTGTGGTAAAATAGATAATTTTTGTTTTAATTAATTTGGAATTATTTGATTCCTTGATATGTGTTCCCTGATGCATTGTTCCTTTCTGTTTCATATGATGTTGCTGGGGGAAATTACAGGATCCAGAGATGCAGCATTTACTTACTGACAGTGAAAACTGCAGTGTGTCACTGAACTCTGGCACTGTGGTCACTGGGGAAGGCAGACGGGGGACATCAGCTATCAGCTTCTTTGGGGCCTTGCGAATACCTGTGAGTACCTGTGCTGTTCTTGCCTGTTCCTCTAAGAATTAAGTTTTGCCTCAGAATTCATATTTCCATGAAGTTCTAGATGGAGTAGTAAACAACGTTAACTTTGCATCACAAGCTTTGATTGGGAGCTCTAATGTGTATAGGCTAAAGCAGATTCTGGTACACAAGACAAGGCGTGCCCCTCTCGAAGGAGGAGTGAAAATTGATACAAGAGTACTCTCTTCCCCAGTAAGCAGATGGCATAAGCTCATTAGCTGCATCTTAGAAACTCTGAGCATCTAGGCTCCAGTAGTCATATAACCGGGGTTTTTTTTCCACCTCGTTGTAACTAGTACTAGAGCAGCCTATAATGCAAAACGTGGGGTTTGCCTCAGTCTTTAATAATATTGATAGACCTTGGACTGGCCCATCGCCTCAGAGGACTACGAGTGTGGGAGCAGTGACTTTCCCTTTGTGGACACTGAAATTGTTAAGGACCAGCTGTATCAGCTGAATGTTTTTGAGTCCATTGGGCCTGATTCATCCCAGAGTACCGAAGGAGCTAGCAGGTGTATGGCAGGACCCCTCTCGATGATCTGCCAAAGGTCTTGGGAGTCTAGGGTGGCCCCTGCAGACTGGAAGCTAGCCAAGGTTAATCTTTAAAATGGGCGTGAGGGGATACCCAGGGAACTACAGACCTGCTAGTCTGGCCTCAGTGCCTGGAAAAATTATGGAGAAGATTGTACTGAGTACTCCTGAAAGGCATTTAAAGAACAGTGCAGTCACCAGGCACAGTCAACATGGGATCACAAAGGGAAAGTCATGTTTAACTAATTTGATATCCATCCTTCTACGATGAGGTCACCCGCCTAGTGGATGAAGGGAAGGCAGTGGATGTAGTTTTTCTGGATTTTTAGTAAGACTTTTGATAGTGTCCCTCCCAGCATTCCTCTGGACGAGCTGTCCAGCTGTGGGCTGAGCAGGTTCACGGTGCGCTGGGTGGAGAACTGGCTGAAGGGCAGGGCTCAAATGTAAATGAAACTACATCTGCCTGGTGACTGATCACCAGCAGTGTTCCTCAGGGTTCAGTTCTAGGGCCAGTGCTCTTCAATATATTGATCAACGATCTGGGTGCAGGAGGTGAATGCACCATTAGCGAGTTTGCTGGTGATACCAAACTGGGAGGTGCTGTTGACTCTCTTGAGGGACAGGAGGCCTTGCAGAGGGATCTAGATAGACTGGAGAATTGGGCTGTGATTAACAGGATGAAATTTAACAAGTCCAAATGCCAGATCCTGGACCTGGACGGAGTCACACTGGACACAGCTATAGATGGGGAGAGGAGTGGCTGGAGAGCACCCCTGCAGAAAGGGACCTGGGGGTGCTGGTCGACAGCAGGCTCAGCGTGAGCCGGCAGCGTGCCCCGGCGGCCGAGAGGGCAAACCGCACCCTGGGGTGCATCAAACCCAGCATGGTCAGCCGGTCAGAAGAGGGGATGATCCCTCTGTGTTCAGTGTTGGTGCGGCCTCACCTGGAGTGCTGTGTGCAGTTCTGGGCCCCACAGTTTAAGAAGGACGTGAATGTCCTTGAATGCATCCGGAGGAGGGCAACACAGCTGATGACAGGGCAGGCAGGCAGGCACGTCCTGTGAGGAGTGGCTGAGGACTCCAGGCTTGTCTAGTCTGGAGAAAAGGAGGCCGAGGGGCGACCTCATTGTTCCCTGCAGCTTCCCAAGGAGGGGAGGTGGAGAGGGAGGTGCTGAGCTCTCCTCCCTGGGATCCAGCGACAGGATGCGTAAGAATGGTTCAAAGCTGCGTCCCTCAGAGGAGGCTCAGACTGGACGTTAGGAAGCGTTTCTTTACCGAGAGGANGAGAGGGAGGTGCTGAGCTCTCCTCCCTGGGATCCAGCGACAGGATGCGTAAGAATGGTTCAAAGCTGCGTCCCTCAGAGGAGGCTCAGACTGGACGTTAGGAAGCGTTTCTTTACTGAGAGGATGGTCAGACACTGGAACAGGCTTCCTGGAGAGGTGGTCGATGCCCCAAGCCTGTCGGTGTTTGAGGCATTTGGACAATGCCCTTAACAGCATGCCTTAACTTTGGTCAGCCCTGAAGTGGTCAGGTAGTTGGATGAGATGGTCGTTGTAGGATCCTCCCAACTGAAATAGTCTATTCTATTCTAAAGTCTATTCTAAAAGTTTACTGGTCTTAGTTAATGACACATGGGTATTAAGGATGGAATAGCAGACTGAGTCTATAAGCACTTCTCTGTGTCAGAACTTCCTTCCGTGTCTTCACTTTTAGACTGCCCAACATAATTTTTAAAAGCTTTCATTTTAAAATCTCTTACATGGCTTATATTGAGAAGTTTCAGACAACCCAAACATTGGAACTGCTGGTAAAAGGAAAGAAGTTTCCTTTAGGTCAGGGACTATCATCCTTGATTTTCTTCTCAGCTTGAAGCCTAGCAGCTTCAGTAGGCCACACAAGTAGAATTATGTGCAAATTGAGTTGGACCAGGTGTAAAGGCAGAGGAGGAAATTCCTACATCTTCTCATCCTGTCCAGTCTGATCCTCTGTCTCAGCTGGTTTTCCTATGGCAAGGTGAAAGTAGTGGGTAGAAAAATTGCTGTTGCTGCCACCTGGAAGCTCTGTAACTCTGTGGTATTTTTCCTGCCTGTTGTTGAGAAGGGTCACAGCTGTATGTGAGGCAGAGTCAGCTGTGTATCTGTGTTGTCCATGCAGATAACTGCAGTACTCTGTACCAGGGATTTAAGAAATCCAGTTTCAAACAAAAAGGTATCAGATGGTGAGGGGAATGAAGGTAGGTTGACTTGGCAGTTTACTTGCAGCTCTGTGCAGTAAGTGTACTTTTCATGTACCCAGCAGGAAAGAGGGTGGAACAAATTAGTATTTTTAAATAGGCATATATCTTGTCTGTAGTGTGCTCGTACCACATACTGATTTGAACTGTTGTACTGGTTAACTGGTTTTTTCTAAAGAGATAAACAGTAAGAGAGGAGTATTAGACCCATCTGAAGCAAGGGTCTAAAGAATTAAAATGCGCAAATTTCTCTGGAATAGACTCCAAACCTGCTATAAGGCTATACGAAAACTCTTTACATGAGGAAAATAAGTGATGACGGTGTCACAAACAGTATCAGATCTCTCTTGTTTAATTTAGTGTTCTGTCTTCGGTCAGTTCAGTATAGTTAAGAGAAGAGAAAACATGCAAGTACCACAGTCTGCTCTGATTGTAAGCTTGATGCTCTCAGGGGAAAAATGCTTCTCAGGAATTCTCAAGAGAAGAAGAAAAGCGTAAATTGCTTCTTAGAAACCATTTTTGTAATGGTCTTTGAAAGCAAATAGCAGCTTCTGTCAAGATACTAACTTCCTATTTTGTTTATTTTCTCAGGGAGTCATAGAGTTCTCCCTCTGTCTTCTGTTTGCAAAGCTGGTGAGCTATACTTTCCTCTTCTGGCTTCCTCTCTATATCACAAATGTAGGTAAGTGCCACAGTAAGGGGATACAGAATGATGACTACAAAGTGTCTGGAAATATAAGCTTGAAATAAATAAGAAAATAAATGTTACTGCTTCTGAAATAGGCTATCTTTGCTACAGTAGCAGGAGAGTTGTAAGTCACCAACTAAGGTATTTCTCAGTTTTATGCATTCAGTATTACGAGAGGGTATTTTCAAAACAAACAGTCTGGCTTATCTTCAACAATTCCAAGCTTAAAGGCTGTGTCTTTGGCTCTTGGAAACCAATCAAAAAGGTTTACTTTCTAATAATGTTCTTACATGATTGAAGTGCCTTTTTAAAACATACACAAAAAAATCTAAATGATCTTCTTTATCTGTTCAGTGCTGCTTTTTTGTTTTGTGCTGTACAGTGCAGAGGAAGTTCTCCCTAGCCAGAGACGTTCATGCTCTTGTGAGTCATGGTGTGACTTTTAAAGCCCCAGCTAACAAAAAAGCTGTGCTGGACGAGTATGGCAGTAACAACCAGCAGAAAGAGATAGGTTTGAACACACTATGAAAGCACACAGAGCTGCAAATCCTGTAGGTAAAGACTGTTGTGTGTAAACTCCAAATAACCAGTCTTCCTGGCAGACTGGGTACCTTGAAAGCAGTGGGCTTTTAATAGAAAGGTTAGTGATATTTACTACAGTACTGCCATCTTTGCTGTGGCAGATGTTGGTGAGGTTACGGTAGTGCCACTGACACCACTGTTTCAGCACATACTGCTCTTTCAGATGTATTTCGGAGACTTTAAAAAAAATACCAAAGGGATTTAGAAATTCAGCTCCTTTTGAAACTTCACAGTTAACACAATAGGAGTGGGTTGCCCAACTTTCTGATGTACTTCTGGAAATCTGATGCCATAGTGTATCAGTGTATTAGTATTAGACTAAATGTCAGTGTGTGCAAACAGTGGAGTTAAGGAAATGGCTGTCACTTCATAGTCCCTGTACACTGCATAGCGCATGTTGTGCCAGGCAGTGTTGCCAGATGTAATTTAACAATGAATGTTACTGGTTGTGTGATGAAGACATCCAGGATGAGGCTCTGAGTGATCCAAATGTATGCTAATCATGCTTTTAGAGCAAAGAGCCTCACGAGCATTTGTTAACTGTTTATGAATCTATGGCTGTTCACACGTGGAAGTATTGTTAGTCCAGACTCCCAACAGTCAACAGCTCTATTGCTTGGACTGTATCTATAGTTAAAGAGGTAAAATGTCCTGCCATGAGTGTAACTGCATTCAAAAGACTGCATCCCTGAATACCCAGTTATGATACATTCTTATCTGTCACATACATGACAGCTTATGGTAGCTTATTCCTGTGAACAAACAATACTGCTGTAAGGATGCCTTCACCCTAGCACAACAAGGCTGTGTTGACATCTCCACGTTTTGTAGTCTGGAAATGAGACAAATATTTTTCTTCTTCATTAGAACATCTTGATGCCAAAAGAGCTGGGGACCTGTCTACGCTGTTTGATGTGGGTGGAATCTTTGGTAAGTTTTATATATTAGTATTTCATCCTTAATCAGACCAATTTAGGAAAAGCTGTGGTACGCACAGCTTACATATATTATTAGTTCTTGTGCCTTAGGTCCACTGAAGAAGAGTGACAGTAAAGGTACTAAGTTGAGAGCTGGGTTGGTAGTTGAAAACCTAGCAAAATATCTTCAAATTTAACAACTCACAGAGCCAATGATGTTTTCCCGTACAGATTGTAAGAGCCAAATATTATGGATTCTTTTAGCTCCATCAGCTCTGACCCATGAGTCTTGGTCACGCCACCTGTCAAAATATCTTTCTTTTGTCCCTCTAACCTAACAGAACTATCCCAGCTTATACTGTTAGATATTTTTTGTGGGCACAGAGGCAAACGGCCACAGATGTTTGGGTTTTTTTTTTTTCTTGGTGCCTCATGTAACTGTATGTGATAAACTTGGGAGATTGTAATAGTGATAAGGATGAGACTATTCCTTTGTAGTTTGTGAGGTGACTACGGAATAATTAAATTTTTATGCCAGTGCAGACAGTATAGCTCACAGTAAAACATGCATCGTCATCTTGATACCCAGATGATTTGTGTGACCTGCCATCCCCCTTTGCTTCCCCCGCTTCCCATATGGAAATAAGCCCTGTATCAGTCTATTGGAAAACAGTGGTCATGCTGGAGAAGTTTCACTGGATCGAGAGTTACGTAGACCTTGGTAGTGAAAGATGGAGGTGTCAAGGTGTGTTGCAGTTACTGTTCCAGTCTTGTCCTGGATGTGACTTCTGCCATTCTCATGGCTCATTTCATCCCAGATAGCTGGAAGGCAGAGTTAGTAGTACCCTGGAGATGTGGGTGCCTTCTTTCAGCAGCATCTTATTCCACCCTGAATACAATCTTAACGAGGTGCCCCTTTGGCATTTATGTTTAACTTCAAGTGGGGTGTGAGCACTTTGGAGATGGGCAGCTGGGAAGGGAGAGGCCTGGCAAGCCATATTTAGGAATCTGGAGAATCCAGAGAACTTCCTTTCCTTCTTCCCCGACCAAGTTCCCTTTATATCATTATTGCAGCTCTTCCTCTCAGGCCTTCCAGCCCCCTCCTGCATGCACTCCAGTTGGTCCTTCTGTGAACAGTCACTGGCAAACACAAGAAGTAGGGAACAGCAAAGAGCCTGAAGCGACTGCCTGGAGAGAAAAATACGTTTCCCCTAAGATCTAGAATAGCTCATTTCTCCTGGTTGCAGTGTGACACAAACAGAGCACTGAAGAGCCAAATTTATCGTTTTATGTGGAGAGTTGAGACCAGAGAGTAGCTGGGCACAGCTGGATTCCAGAGTGACAGCAGTGGGGCCACGTGGCACCTGGTGAAAAGGCTTTTTGCCTTCAAAAGCAGCAGAACAATGATTTCTAAATATTTCTTCCATCTCTGTTCCGCCCCCACCCTGTCATCTTGGATATTTGGTTGGCATAAACAATGAGGAAGAAGAACTGTCTGCTTCTGTGATCTTCCAAGTCAAACCTGCTTGGATTAATGAGGATATTGCTAGATGCAAATTATGTTGTCAGTCTCATGCTCTGTGCTGCTGTGTATAAGCAGACATTAGAAGTCATATCCTATTGGTTTAATCTGCGTCGGGTTTCATTAAGTATAACTGATGTCTTTTGTGTAAAACATGCACAGAGTGTTTTCCTCACACACCTATCTATTCTTTCAGGTGGAATTTTGGCAGGCCTGATTTCAGACAGGCTGGAGAAGAGGGCATCAACCTGCGGAATGATGTTATTACTTGCAGCACCCACAGTAAGAGCTTGCCCCTCTCTTACAGCTGCGTCTGAGTCTTTGACACCATTCCTTAGGAACTTTTGCAAACAGCATCTTCTAACTTGGATGTAAAGAGTTCAGGCCAGGTTAAAAGCTGGCATGGAAAGTTAAGCATGTGAGAAAGTATAGGCATTTGGGGTGACTTTACTAAACAGTCAAACAAGTCTAGTGCATTGCTTATTACGGGACTACGGAAATTTTATCAATGTTTGGTGTCTGTTCTGGCCAGAGTTTTAGCTGCTCAAAGGCTGAAATTTCTGTGCTGCGACTATTGGAAAACTGGCAGTTGGGCATATGAGGTGCATTTTTCTTTAAGTTTTGATTCTTTTCTGTACAGTGTTCTGTGCTGTGTTAAAGCTTGCAAATTGGAGAGTTTAAAATTGAGTGGTCTCCTAATGCAGCCCTTTCTTCTGAAAGGACATCTTGAGGAATAGGAGCATACCCCTTATCTCCCTCCTCTGCCCAATCAAAAAAACCATCCTGCTGTGGTCTGAGAGTGTTTAGTAAAACCTAGGATGCTAAAACTAGCTTTCGCACTTTCACGTAATCCCAACAGATATTTTTTAGTTAGCATGGGGAAAATGGGGAATGTAATATGAATAGGTTTGCTGAAGACCAGCGTGTTTGTTTTTTCGTGTTTACAGTTGTACATGTTCTCTGCAGTCAGTAAAATGGGCCTTGAGGCTACGATAGGTGAGTATTGTTAAGTAATCTTCTGCCTGGCTTTATGTGAACTTTTCATGTGTGATCCTTTCATGCTCTTTCCTCTTTATTTTTCTTTTTGTTTTCCTTTTTTCCCTGAGAGGAGAAAGTATGGAATCAAATTTCCTAGACTTTGTCTTGCAGTCTTTTTATGGGGTAAAGGAAGAGGCTAGGAATAAGTAAGGGGTAACATGAGAACAGTGATTTAGTTAATATCTTTAGTCTTCTTTTTGGAGCTTGTTGAATCAACAGAGGCTGTCAGAGGTGTTTAAAGACTACTTGTACTTCTGACAGCAAAATTCACTTTCTTTGTTTAGGCTGAATTAACTTGTCTTTGTTACCTCAAAACAGAAGCTGAAGCACAAGTGGTCACAGTAGTGTCCCATCTACCTGAATGCCTTGTTAAATTTTAGGGCCCTCTGGTGCTTGAGGCTGTACAAGCAGAGGAGGGGCTTATGGGGGGCTCCCTGTGAGCATCCCCTGCTCTTAGGGTCAATTTGGTCAGATTTTTCCCTTTCTCTGACCAACCAGGACCAGTAAAGGCCCTGGGAAGTGCCTTTTGACTCAGCTCTGTCTCCTCTTACATTTGAGAATTCACATCATGTAGTAAAGCATTGCAGGGAGATACAAATATGTGTTGCTTTTCTTCTTTTACCAATTCCGTAATGGGGCCAGGCGAGCCAAGGAATGATTAAATCATTTGAGAACCACAGGTTATGATGTCTCCTGTTGCTATGGTTAACAGTCATTGAGGCAACTCACGTGTTTCCTTTCTGTACCACTTGCAACAGTGATGCTGCTTATCAGTGGTGCCCTGGTGAATGGTCCTTATGCGCTGATCACTACTGCTGTCTCTGCTGACTTGGTGAGTTTGGTTTCCCCTCTGCTTCCAGTGTAGCAAGTTTGGCTTCCAGAGCAAGCCCTTTGAATTCTGCAGGGTCATCAGTGAAGGGGCTGCATTGTCCCAAAGCAAAGGGATAAGGAGTTGGATAGGCAGCATTGAATTCGGCCATCGAGATTGTTTTAGAGTTCATGTATTAGTGTGAATGAGTGTCACGCTTGTGAGAGGCTTCTAAATTATTCTTGCGTACTAACAAGACAGTCTGAATCTTGTTGATGACAGCCCAAAGTGAATGTGAAGGTTGCGTGCAAGGCCAAGTCTCTGTAAAGGTGCCTTCTCACATTTTATACTTTGCATCTTTAAATGAGAGGAGGAGCTGTATCTGTGGGAGAGACGAGCTGGAGACTTAATTCCCGTCAGTGCAGAAAGCTATACCTGGCACATACCTTTACTTTTGTCCATGCTACCCTCTGCCCTTTCTTGTGCAGTTACTCTGGTTGCCGGCACTTCCAGATGGATCAGGTCAGTCAGTCAGAAATGTCATGTGAAAACATTGACCCTGGTACCTTTCATTAGGTAGGCTTTGGAAGGTTGCTTTCAAAGGTCCTCATTCCTTAAGGCACCAAGCAAGAGGCAAAAGTCCACTAATAACGAATGCTCTAAATATGGGAAAAGGAGCAGGACAGAAATCTTCAAATGTCCTCTGGAGCCCTATCCTTGGCCTGGAGGTCTTGGCAAGATAAAAGTGGCCAGCATGCATTGCACATTTTATCCTTAGCGTTGTTGAAGGGGCTGCTAAGTAGAAAGTGGGGCATGACATTGCAAGATCCGTGCCTGGCCCTGGGAAGAGGGTTGAAACTGCCAACCAGTTCTCAGATGTCAGCAGTCAAATATCTGACATGAGCAAATGTAAACTGCTCATTACCTGACTGGATTCTCCTCAGTGTACTGGAGATAAAGGACTGTCTCTTATATTAGCAGTTCTCTGAACTATTCACTTTTCTTTATACTAAGTCACTCCCTTTATCAGTTGTTTTGTTAGGAAGATCTGACTTCTACAATTGGGACAGAACAGCTTCTTTTTGCTCAAGAATTCTCTGAATTAGCATTTCAGTATATATCTGTAATTCTGCTACTCTAGTATTCCTCTACAGCAGTGATTTTTTTTTTTTTTTGGGAGGGGTGTTGTGTTGGTTTGGTTTTTTTGTTTTGTTCCACAGAGCTTTGCTATATTGACAGAGGAAAAAACAGCTGTGGAAATAGCCTTGCAGCGTAATGCAAAGCTGAAGTGCTGTCTTTGTTGCTTGAATCCAGTCTGCAGAATGGAAAGCTTCTTGGCTCCTGTGGTTTAAATAATATGATTTAAGAAAGGAGAATACTGTAGGCAACAGGTTGATGGGGTAGAAGGCTCTTCAAGTAGTGATAAAAGAGTTCGGGCTAGGATATTTAAGGCAACTTCACAATGTACATCTAATGTGGAGGGGTGTGAGCTAAATTGCAATTGTAAGGGCTTTTTCTGAGTTCAGCTCAGAGTGGTTCTGAGCAGTCTTTGTCACTTTAGGGTACCCATAAAAGCCTGAAAGGGAATGCAAGAGCCTTGTCCACAGTTACAGCAATCATTGACGGAACAGGATCTGTAGGTAAGCCCAAGCTGTAAAGTAGCCTGCCTTGGCTGTGGTAGGTTAAAACAAAGGATCTTTGAGAATCTAGACGCTTCAGTTCACTTTTTGCCGGGACGCAGTACAGCTTTGGAAACGGGGAGTAGAGCAAACAGCCATAAATCTCTGTAGTCGTCCCACACCTGAGGGAGGGAGGGAGGAGAGGGAGGTAGACTGATACTGGGCACAGGCAGCAGAACTAGATACCATTGGGCTGTTTCTGAGATCAGGGGTATTTTATTCATGCCCTCCGCACTGGCATGTGGAAGGGCAAATTGAGTCTGATTCAATTTAACACTGGATGGGTGTTTTGTTGAGCCAATGTATGGTATTTCTCAAACTTCTAGTATTTCAGCTTCCCCTGTGTTAGTTCGCCATTGGCTTGCAGCTGTACCAGTATTGTTTTGCAATTTCTGTGACCTTTTAATACATAAGGTAATACTGAGTTAACTAGGTGGAGAAATTGGTTTTCTAACTCAGAATAACTGTCTTTCAGCATAATAAATCTTACATTGCATCATTCTGACAATACCAACATTATATTTTAGGTGCAGCTCTGGGGCCTCTCTTAGCTGGTCTTATTTCCCCATCTGGTTGGAACAACGTGTTTTACATGCTCATGGTGGCAGATGCGTGTGCCTTGCTAGTAAGTCTAAAATACTGTTTAGTTGCCGTGTATTTCCTTTGTGCTAAACTATCTCAAAATCCAAATTTTCCTTTTGCAGTTTCAACATTCCATCTTATATGAAACTTCCAATTGTGTAGGAAATTTTCAATTAAACAGCAAAGTTGCTAATTTTGACATTCTAATTTGAAATTTTAATCGAAAGCGCGTATTAGTTCTGATGCAGTTCAATTTCTGAGCAAATATACACCTGTTAATTGCTGGCTGAGCAGATTACAGCAGGCATTATTGTATAAACCTTCATGTATAGACTCAGAAGATGCCTCAGATTCCACTCACGGAAGAATTACTTACGTTTTCTTTAAAGCCGGTTTAGTGAAGCAGTAACAAATGCTTTGCTACATTGCTGTATCACCAAAATCATCACGATAGCGAAGCTGTTGAAAGTTAATACATCACATTCTCCAGATGGGCCCTAAAACTGCTGTAGTAGGTCAGATGAAAAACTGACATCCTAACTTTTGACAGTAACCAAGAGCAGATGTTTAGGGAAAATGAGTGCGACACATGTGGTGACTTGATACAAAGCACATCCATTTTCCTTTTTTCTCCTGTTTGAGATCCTGTATGATCAATAGGAAGATCTGGAAATAGGATGGTTGGTTTGGTTTTATTTTTTTCTTCTGATTTGCCCTGCTTTGCTTTTAAAGACCAAAGAAGATGTGAGATGAGGCAAGGCAAGTCTTGCTGTACCTTTGAAGTCGATCTTGCTGGACCCACCTGTAGGTTATGTTTTTACATTTGCCACGGATTTCCCTGGCAGGCGTCTGTACCAGCTTTGTTCTCCAACAGAGCAGAATGCTACTATGACTACTTCAGAGATGTCCTGAAGTGCCACCTGCGTATCCTCTCCTTCTGAAATCCTGGGTAGAAGTGCTCATCAAAGGGCAGGGTGACTGTGAAACACTTCAGAAGTGCTCCTTCCTCCGTACCGGCTGTGCCCAGACAAAGCCCTGTGACTGCATGGTATTGCCCTGAGGTCCGTGCTCCTGCAGAGGAGCTAATGCTGAGCGTGTCAGATCACTCTTTCCTGACACAAGAAAAGCAGAATGCCTTGCTTTGAGTTACAATTGAGGCTTTTTTTCTGAATTCCAGTTAAACCCAAAATTTTAAAGTAAATTTTTGCATAATTAAGTAAATAAATTAGGTAAGTTAATAGTTGAAGTATGTTTCCACTGGTAGTCAGCAGTTGTATAAATCCTGATTTGTGCTGTTTTCAATATTAGGTATTCCATGCTGCAGAGTGAGGTTTGGGAGATTGTTGTAGTTTTCTCAAGTAGACTTAAAGCTCTACTTTTTTTCTTTTATAGTTATTTATTAAAACCAAATGAAAAAAATCCCATGTGATTCTTTGCAGCATCAGTTAAAATGCTTTTGTAAAGCTCTGGTTTTGAGAGGATTGACTCTGTGCTATTGTAGTAAATCCTGGGGTTTGTAACTTTTGTTCTGCCTTTCCTGTTCTTCGCAGTAGGGCATGTAGCTGCCTGTGTTCAACTGTTACTTCTTCAGACATATTTGGAGGGACTTTAACTTGTTACATGGTGTTCAGTTCTGTCATCCTTGGCCGCTCAAATACCTCTGAAACATTAACTTTAACTTCATAAAACACCAATACTTATAATAGTGAAGAAACTTCCATTTATAACAGTGAGACTCTGAGGATAAGGAAACCTGTAGCAGTGAGGAACCCTGAAAGTTCTAATTTTAACATATGTGGGAGTCATCAAGTCGTGTTTGTAAAATGGCTTTCCTATGTACTTAGTACACCGCACTTTAAAGCGCACTTGAAAGTCCGGATCCTGCACACACAAGTGAACATGACTGACTTCACGCATCTTGACTAATTGTGCAATTAAAGCTTTTCACACGCACAGCTGTTTTTCAGAATAGCAGCTAAAATACTTTTATGCTCCAAAATTTCTATCAGCCATGTTTTCTTGAAGTCTTGGGTTCCCTCTGCTGGTTTCTTGACACGTCTGCTAGTAAAGTAACTGGAAAGCCAGTCTGTTTTTTACGAAGAAATGGATTTCTCGGTTCTAAAAAGGAAATTATTTTCCTCATGCTTAGTCACTGTGAAAGCTCCTCCTCCAAACATTGACTGAGCATCTGTAAATTTTTTTTTTTACACTGAGTTCAGCGTTACAGGGTAACGTTTCAAATGAGAAACTCTTTGAATAAGTGTGCATCTTATCCTGAAACTTAATTTGTACATCTGTATAGATATTAACACAGATGCTATGCCTGTTTTACAGTTCTTACTCCGTCTTATTCAGAAGGAACTTCGTTGTAATGCAGATCATACCCTGTAAGTGTTATGCCTGGCTGTTGCTTTTTAATAACAGTTTAAAAACACATTCCTAAGCCGTTGCCCCATAATACCTAGTTGTAGACTGAATGCTTTAAGGTTTCTGTATGTCCATTTCTGCTTCAATTTTGCTTCAAAAGGGTAATCTTGGTTTGATGTTTTCAAACCGCGAACACTTTTCTTTAGAGCATCTTATTTTGAGAAGCATCTGAAAACGTATTTCTCTATCACAGTCTCTTAGTTATTGTTTGTGTTTTCTTAAATATGTAATCTTCCTGGTTTTCATCACGGAGCATGCAGGTAGGGGGAATAAGAAGCTGCTCAATTGCTCACTCTGTTTTTCAATCATTTCAAATGTAACTTTTTCCAAAAGATCTCCTTAAAGGAAAGGGTGGCTCTGAACTTACAGTGTTTTGAATTGACGTGATGGAGGGGAATCCACTGAATCAACAGGGTTACACTTGCCTGAGCAAAAACTAATTTGGGCCTCTCAGCTGTAGTTTTGGAGAAGTAAAATGGACAGAGAATAGAAAAACACATGGCAAGGAGTGGATCCTGCATTTTTAAGTTAGTGACTGTTACGTGTCACACCTTAACTTTCCTGCCTGATTGCTGTTCTTTCCCAGGTTTAAAGAACACTGAGCTAAGAGACCAGATTTGGAATAAGGACGGTGTCAGTGATCAGAGCCCTTTCCTGAAAAAAAAAACCATACTGGAATGTATTATTCTATATTTAAGGAATTCTGTTTGGTGAAGAACGTTCCATATTTACTGGAAGCAACGTGAGAAATGCAACTGGTAAATCCCTGAAGCTCTTATCTTTTGCACGTGAATAAGTACCTCAGGATGGCAACTGTTCATCAGATGAAGAGACAGGAACTTTGGGAAGGTTTCAGCAGCGCGCCTCAACTAAGCCAAAGAGAAATACTAAGTGCCTTTTTATGTCTCTTGCTAGGATGTTTTTAATTAAAATGCTGAACTGTGTATTTTCCAAAAACAAGTCAAAATTAGAGCAGAAGGAAGTTGAAATCATAACAGTTTAGCAGTGAAACGTCCCAGCGTCAGTGAGCAAAATCTGTATCCCTTATGTCGTCTTTTGCACATCGAGGGCATCGCTTTATAGAGGACAACACCAGCTGGTTATTAAGATGCACTGCTATTAGTATTTTGAAGCTGCTCAGACAATAATAACCTCACCATATTAGTAGTTTTTAACTACAGTACTACTTCTAATCCCAAGGACAACATCCAGCCTTTTGGTAGGCAATGAAATGGAGTTTACTGTTGCGGTGTACTGCAGTTAGTGGTTTTCACAGACTCTCTGGGTGGGTGTTAGTCCTCAAATAGGATTGTGCTGAAAGGAGTCCTGAGCAACAAAAAGTAGGCTGTGAGTCAGAATTTCCAGTGGGGGGCTCTAATCTTTTTCAGGGCATTGTAAACTGGTTTTGCAAATGTCACAGAATTGTTGTGCTGCTCCCCTAGGCTGGGTTGAAAAGAGAGGTTGTTCCTCTGGGGTGGCACTGCGAGCTGTCGTACTTCAGCACGACAGGATTGAACACATGAGCTGCTACAGTGCCCGCTGCCAGTGATCTCTGTTGGGTACTCCCTGGTTTCAGTGCTGGTGTGTGCACACGCAGGTCAGCATCAGTTCAGGGCCTTTATTACCACAAATCTTTCAAGTGGCTAGTTCCGAGTGGCTCTGAGTTTCAGATTCAGAGCGAAAATACGTTTATATCAGAAAACAAAAATGACCTAGGTAGTAGGTTGTAAGAGAACATTTCAGTAACTAGTGTTACGCAGCAGACAGACTGTTCAATGTCTTCAAAACATATCATTTCTTTGTACAGCTATCTTCTTTGCAAAGCAGATGTTTCTGCAATGGGTTGGGTTTTTATTAAAGATGTACAAAGTAAAAAGCAAATTTTTTTGTATGAGGTGTTTTATACTTAGATCACAAAGGGTAGATAATTTAAACTGTGTATTATTCTTAACTGTATTTATTAAAACTAGGCATATGTCTTGATCTGAACTATGCTCTAAGTTTTGTGAAACAATGCAGTAGTCTTTACACTTGAAAACAGCACACTCTAAAATAGCCCTGCAAAACACGGAGAAATGTGTCATCGGCTGCTGGCGTTGTTCCGTGTGCTGGCACAATGCTTAATTTCCAGGGCTGTTTTGTAATTTTTCAGTCTTTGATCAGTTATTTCACTGGTTTGATTCAGCACATGCTTGATGCTCAACTTGAACAGTACAAGAATGTGTTCGTTTTTAATTGTTTTGCTGAACAGAGATACAGGGAAGACGCCAGTCCCACAAAGACATATGGAGGGTACCAAAGTCCTTGCAAGCGAATGCTCTACATAGGCCCCGAACCTGCAGTTACTTAGCGGAATGGTTAATGTCACACATTTTGACTAAACCTGTTGAGACCAGTGGGGATATTCAACACGTGTGTTTATAATGTGTGCTGTGTTTGGACTTCAGGCTGTAGTTAAACGCGACAGAATGCTGCAGCGATGTTACTCGAAAGGACTTCCATCCCGGTGGCATGGTGCGCTGCCCCTTGCTCAGCCAGGCTGACTCTCTGGGGGACTGCTGGCAAGACCAGGGGACTGACCTGGCCTCTGACGGGGGGGAAAAATAACACTGCAACCCCAAAACAGCTGTACTGACACAACTTCAATGACTGTGTGAGGAGGGAGGGACGGAGGACTTCTTTAGCTGAAGATGTCAGTCCCTTCCCCAGTAAAAGGTATGTAGAGCTACATACTTGTTTATCGAAACAATTTATCCTCTTAAACCCTGCTGCGCTCAGATTTTGAGAGGCCGTTCCCTGTGGGTGGAAGTCTTAGGTTAAAATGCTTTCAGTTGTATTTAACAGTTCCAGGTTGTAAAGATATTTAACTCTGTTTTGGATTTTACGTGTTTTACTTGTCGGGACTGCTGCTGTTATTTATTTATTTATTTGAATAGCTTTTGCACTGCCGTGACTCAAGTATGGGATGATGACAATGTTGGAGGTGTCAGGCTGAGTCCTTCATTCCATCACAGGAGGGAGTTAGGATTCCTAGTGTGCCAATGTCTCCTTCCTTGCTAATGTGCAGCACTTGAGTTCCTCCCAGCTGTGAATTTGTTGGACACAACAATAAAGATTGCTTTTCTTTCATAATGACCCTGAAGATCCCCCAAGTTGTGAATAAACTGTGTGTTTTGTTAGTATTGGGTGTCAATATCCATTAATCTGGAAATGAGCAAGACTGACAAAATTTTCTGTGTAGAAATGTGAGTGACTGGTAGATAGAGCCAAATTTAAATACGACTGCGGTGTTTGTTTGCTGTTTTCTAATGCTGGTTATTGTGAATTTTATTCATTTACTGTCCTATGTTGAATAAAAATAGTTTCTTCTTTAAAATGAGAAATGTCGATTACTTCATCTTTTACATCTCCATGGAGAAATGCTCCATTTATTGGTTGGAAGGATAGACATCCCTGCTGGGACAGCGTTCCTGTCTCTTCTGAGGGTAATGAAAATGATTCATTAGGAGAACAGATTAGAATGTTTTCTGTTGAAACAGTGCCCTTCTCAACTTGAATGTGCAATTTTTTTCGTTTCCTGGGGTTGTGGGTTGTACAATTGTCAGTATTTCCAATCAGCTGCATCAGATGGGTATATTCTGCCCCCTGATTTCAGTCTAGTAGGCAAGGAAGACACTCACCTGAGGCGGGGACTGAGTCCAGCTCCTACAGCATAGTTTTAAGGTGACTTTTTTTTGTTGTCTGCTTGGCTTGCCCTTCAATTTATATGGAACGGAAATTGAAAAGCTTCATCCTTTCTGTCTACCGCTAATCATCTTGAACAATTTTTGTCTTGATTCTGTTATGATGGGGTTTGTGTGCCTCCCAGAGATAGAATGTCCAAAACGACAAATGTGCCGGGGGAACACTGCTTGCCAAAGAAAACAACTGCTGGTTAGAAAAATTTGTCTGAGAGTCTTGGACAGAATTTCTGATCCGAATGTGCCTCCTAGGAATAGGCAAATAATCACTGGGGCATGTTGTAAAAGAGGAGAGACTCGGGTCCAAGTTCCTGTTCCGCCTGATTCAGAGCAGGAGCCTCCAACGGGTATTTGTACCCTCACGAGCACCCTGGCCATTGCCACACACGCTGCAGCGGAGCTTTTGTCTCCATTGTGCGTAGGAGGGTTTACAGAGTGGCAAAAAGATAAACGGCTACCAAGGAAGTTGGTGTCATATTCACAGGTCACTTTGAGACTTGTTTTGCCTATCAGTTAAACTGCTCACCTGTTCTGTGTGCTAAGATACACCTACTCCTGTATGGGTTTTTTTTTCAGTTAGGAAGTTCCAGTAAGGATTCTGCCATCTGCTTTGGGAGGCTACGTGTTTCTGGCATAATATCCTTAGCATAACAACGGGAAATCCTCCGTGTGTGTTTGTGCCAATGTCATGCTGCCTCAGGCTTTGGCTGACCTCATGTTTACGCTTGGGAATCTGTTTGGTTGCTGCTGGTAGGTTTCCCCAGTGACTGATGCGTGGGGTTGTTTATGCGAGCACTGCTGCTCAAAATTGGGTAGGTGTAAAATGGTATAAATGAAATCAGAGGATGTTTAGAGCTGTTGGAAGCTGCTGGTCTTCATATGGAAGTAATTTGAAGCAGATTGTTTACAATCCCATCAAATGAAGAGGCCCAGAATTGGTAACAGTAGTGTTCTCTGGTCTGAATGAAATTTTATGGCCTGCCTATTATATAGGAGGTTGGATGAGATTATTTCGTGATTTGTCCCAACCTCAGAGTTTATCTGATACAACGTTCTGATTGCTGACCTACGTCGCTTACCTTACAGCAAGTCTGGATTTTGTTTTGTGCTCTGCTAAAGTAGCCACGCGATGGTACGGACTCTTTCTCCTGCCCTGCTCTTGCAGCTTGCCGTGCCTGTGGAGGGACTGTAGAGACTCCCAGAGTTTGCTGGGAGGTTTGCATCTGCATGCTCTGGGGCTCTGGTAACCTTGAACTACATTTTCTGCCATGCCGAGTTAAAAAATCTGACTGTTGTCCTTAAAGCTGGGGAGGGGGAAGAAGAGGATTTAACTGCTGATATGCTTCAGCCTCACGTCCGTTGACCTTAACGTTGTGTTATGTGTTGTGCTGCCTCAGAGTTTATTAAACTCAATTGCTATAAAATGGTGGGGTTTTCCCTTTTTTTGTTTCCCTTCTTCTGGTTGGTTTCCAGTTTGGAATGAGGAGAGAATTAGTTAACATCACCAGCTGATGCTTGGGGGTTATTTTTATTTTTTCCTCTCTATTTCTCTCTTGGTGTAGTATAGTAGTTACCCTTCTGCTACAGTGAAACTTTCACAGCTCTGTAAATTCTGAATACAAGAGCCAAACTTTCTTTAGGTGTATTTCAGGGAGCCTGCTCGTCTCCTGCATCAGATGAACTGTCAAAAATGTGTTGAAAGTCTCTGATGCTGTACTTAACTAGAGGGTCCTAAGGATGCTTTCTTCACCCCGTGATGATATTGAGGGTAGGGTTTCTCTCCCTGTTCTCTTAGAAAAGCAGCTGACAAATACTTAGCCACATTTCCACAATGCTCCCTTTGGTCGGGTCGTTTCAGGCAGAGGAGGACACGGAGCTGACTTCATGTGTACTGCCACCTAAGCATAAAGGTTGGAACGCTGTTAAAAGGCTGATGCACCAGGTAATGTGTTTCACTTAGATGGGATTGCAGAAACAGTTCCTTCCTGGTGGTTCGCTACAGTCTTCGCTCCAGGCTTTTCCAGCCATTCACAAATGGAAGACAACAAAGAACTATTTTTTTTTAATGAATGTTCTATGCCGTGAATTCACATCGTAAGGAATGTCTTCCTGGTTGTGAGTTGATACATGTGTTCTGTGCCATTGTACTGCTTTGACCCC
>VZSC01016084.1:184217-200235 GCA_013398225.1 Steatornis caripensis | reverse complement strand
TTCCCTTTTCTCTTTCCCCTCCATTTTGGGAAGGGAGGGCGTTAACAAAGAGCGTCTGTTGTTCGTTTAATAGCCAGCCCAGCTTTAAACCGTGACAGCCATACCGTAGGGGTGCGTACACACATCCATTGAACATACTTGCTTGTGGCTGTTAAATAAATATCCAGATGCAAATAAATACAAACAAGTCTCGCTTTCTCTCCCTCTCGCTTTCTCTCCCTCTCGCTTTCTCTCCCTCTCGCTTTCTCTCCCTCTCGCTTTCTCTCCCTCTCGCTTTCTCTCCCTCTCGCTTTCTCTCCCTCTCGCTTTCTCTCCCTCTCGCTTTCTCTCCCTCTCGCTTTCTCTCCCTCTCGCTTTCTCTCCCTCTCGCTTTCTCTCCCTCTCGCTTTCTCTCCCTCTCGCTTTCTCTCCCTCTCGCTTTCTCTCCCTCTCGCTTTCTCTCCCTCTCGCTTTCTCTCCCTCTCGCTTTCTCTCCCTCTCGCTATGAGTGGTATATCTGCATATCACTGAGGTTTTAAAACAAAAAAGGGGCAAAGGGAAGTAAAGTACCTCTTAGCATAAGTCAGCAGACAGCTGCAGTAAAGAGCTTGAACAGATTTCATCTGAAAAAGAGCAAGGGCCTTTGTGTTTGAAAAATTGGCCACATATAAAGGAAGTGCAAAGAGAGGAAGGTGGTTCAATTTTGGAAATGAAAAGAAAGAGGAGGACATAGAGTGATGACGCGTAATTAAAATGCAGGATGGGGTGCTACAGAAATGTGAATGTGGGGTGGGGTAATGGTAAAAACGCAAAGAAGGCAAAGCACAAAAGACTGAGTTGACTGGGAAACTAGGGAGAGGTGAAAATCTGGTGTTGGAATAAAAACCGGGGGAGAGGAAGAGCCACCTCACCCCCAAGGTCCTGCGTGCTGAGCAGTGTTTGCAGGTGGGAGCAGGGGGGCTGCTCTCCCTGCCCACCTCTGGCAGGCACCAGGCTTGGCCTCAGGAGGGCCTGGGACCCCCGAGAGATGAGGGACGTGTCCTGCGGGCAGCCGTGCCTGGATGTGGAGCTGGTCAGCTGCTGGGTCCATTCCCACTTGTTATTTAGGCGTATGTAACCCGTAAGATAAATAGATGCTTTGGCCTGAACAACTTTCTGGTTTTTCAGTTGCCAGAGGGTTCACGTGAAGTTTGATATTTTTGTGCTTACATCTAACTTTTTTTTTTTTTCTCTCTAGGAACTGGCTGGTTGCTGTGCTCGTAAGAAACACCTGTGAGGGTTGGGTAATGTCCTGTCTTAGTGCTGTAGTGACCAAGGGCCCCTGCAGGTCCCTGTAGCGTTCAGCTGACTTCCCAATTTTTGGGATCAGCATGCTCCTTTGCTCGTGTGATGGCAGGTCGGGCACAGGGTTGGACAAGCAGCTGGTGGAGAAGCTGAGTGGGGCTGAAATTTTGGATGTCCTTTGCAGGCAAGGTGCAGGCCTGTCCCTGTGCAGCCCACTCTGAATTACTTCCATCATCTTGAGGTTACTGTAGTTATTCGAATCTAGGCTTGAGGCTAGTTAGTGCATCAGAAATAAACATCTTGGATCCTGAATTACTCTGATACTTGCATTTATTTACTGTCATACTAATTGATTCTCCTGCTCTAATCACATTTATAGTGTGTTTTTTAAAAATACAACAGAACAATTTGAGCTGAACTTAGCACTCATTTTTCATCACCCCCTACAGGTCACTTCCTTGCATAAATCTGGCCTTGCATTTGTAGGGTTTCTCCCAATATTGCCGGGTGCAGATTCCGCATTTGTTAGAAAACTGGCTTTTTGTGGCCTGCAGTCTATGACTGAGTTAACTTTTTGTTTGTTTGTTTCACATAAAGATTCACAGAAAGCAAAATCTTGGCAAGGTGGCATCGGATAGATGAACCGTGGCAGAGCGGGGTGAGGTAAGTTGCTTAACCTTTCCCAAGTGTGAGTGCTTAGGCAGTTGTTCTCACTGCAGCAAAGACATAATCCCTTCCAGCCTTTACTCCTAGGAACTGATTGCCCTTTTGCTTGTGTAGCTTAGGAGCAAGTGTTCGGAGAATCCAGAAACTTTAGTTAAGTCCTTGCTGTCTTAGGCACTGAAGTGGTTTTGTTTTGTTTATCTGGTACCCAAATCCTTAACAGGTGGCCTGAATTTCTTAGGTTATTCAGAAACCAGCAGCAGCTCCTTGCACTGAGGTCAGAACTCAAAGCAGCAGCCTGAGTTCATGTGCTAAATCAAGACGGATACTGATGTGTTTGTGTGTGTATATATGTATGTATATATACACACGCACGAGTTGCAGCACAAATTTGGAACAGCCTGAAAGGGCTGTATTTCACTGCCCGATAGGTATGGGGAGTCTAGCTCAAGAGAAGCACCAAAATGGTCGATAACTTTCTGTGATACGAAAGGTAGTAAGTACAGGCAGCCCATCGTGGCCAAGTGACGTATAGGCAAAACTGGTGGAAGGAGTGAGTTTATTCTGACTCTTCTGCCAAACACAGCTATGTTATTTCTGCTGCAGAGTATTGTATTTGAGTCTGAGTCACCCAATTTCGCCACAGGCCACTTGAGACTTCAGCTTAATAAGTACAGCAGGTTCTGAATCTATTATTAAATCACTCTGATCATCTGGTAGGAAACAGCTGAACATTGTGTTGTTCTGTGGCAGAATCTGCAGGTTTGCTTTTGCAACAATGCGATTTTATTTAGCTATCCCTGTTAGAAGTTTTTATAAAGCTTTCTGCCCCTTTTCCTCTGGCTGCAGTTTTCCAGTTACGTGAAAGGAAGAAAGCACATTAACAAAGAATGAGAGAGGTCACAAAAATGTATCAAAAGCATATTCTCTCTTCCAAATAGAAGAAAGAGCTGAAGCGTTGTGTGGCGTTGCCTGTCCTGGGGTGACCATCACCCCATGCACATGTTCAGCTCGGAGCCAGCTCCTCACTTCCTCTTGGCCGTGTTAGAGGTTTGGAAGTAAGAAAGCGGGCAGCTTGCTTGGCACTGAGGGGAATCCACTGCCACAGCTGGTCTGCGTGTCTGCTTGCAAAACAGTGCGGTTGCTGAAAGCAGAGAGAAATAGAGGAAAACCTTCTGGTTTCCTCACTTTGATTTTTACACTGGCAATTCTCAAAATAGGGGTCACCAGCCCAGAAAGGCAGAACTAGGCTGGCAGACGAATCCAGGGTGCAGGCAGAGAAGCCTGAGAATGTGCATTTTTAGGACTGATATCTGTATTAGAGCCACATTATAGAGACCAACTTCCCATATGCTTCGCGGTCGGGCAAATTATAAGACTCATCTTACCCCACGTTTCAGCAAATATTTTTTTTCAGGAGGATGCAATCACTGTCCAGCAAAGCACCTAGAAATGGTGAATGCATTAACTCCCTTGAACATCTGTAGTAGAACTAACACATCTAGTTCTCAGAACAATTTTCACATCGCTGTCATTTGAAATGAGACCTCTTGGTAGAAAGGTTACGGATGATGTAAGTCATACAGTAGCAGGGGAAACAAAGCTCCTGTATTTGCCTGTTTGAAATCCTCTAACAAAATAATGCATCTGTTGAAGCAGCATCTAAATGTCATTTCTTTGTGTCATCAGAAGGAAATGTTATTCCTCAGTGCAGACTGGTTCCTATACACAGTTTTTTCAGCCTTCCCAGGCCCATAAAAGCAGCCAAAAGTAATGATTAGCAGCTCCAGTATGTTCACCTTATGCACCCCTGTAAACATCAGGAACTGCCTTCTGAGTTGATTTTGCTGTCTCTTTTTTTTCAAGCACAGTTGAAATTGTCTATGTAAACATATTCTGCTGAGAACAACAATAAACCACCTCATGATAAATTGCTAGTCTTAGTTTTTAGGCTAAACAAATTGATCTAGCAAGCACTCAGGTGCTGTGTGACTTCCCAGCAAGTTTAGTATTCTGTGGCATGAGTCTATTTCCAAGCAAGTTTGCCCAAGCAATTATTTTTTGAATTACAGTTCAATTCACCCAGAATCAAATCCTGGATCATTTCAGAGCATGCAGCCTTAGCTGGGCTCTGCCCGTTCAGGTATCCGGGCTGTCTGTGGCAGCTAATGCTCCCGGGAGGATGCGCTGGCTGGCGGAGGCTGGGCCAGTATGCCAAAGGCAGGATGCTTTCAGAAAGTGATCCACGGTGATGGACTTTTGTGTCTCGGGAGGACTCGGCCGAGCTTAAACCTCCTCAGTTGCTGAAACTGGCAGGCTGTCAAGCGATTGTGTCAAAAGAAACACGGAGCAGATGCACCCAGAGAGCAGCAGCGGCAGCACTGGGGAGAAATGGGACTCCAAAGATGCAAGAAGAGTGTGCAGCTCCTCTCAGGTAGCAGTGGGATGTCTTAACCTTCCACGGAGGACTCTGTGGAAATTCCTACAAATTATATTCAGCAACGCAGAAACAGCTAGTAATGATGATCTTTTGCTTATTGCAGTATGATGCTATAGCACACTAGCAATATTTAACTCTTGGTATCCACCATGCGTCTTAGGGGGGTGTGTGTGTTTGGGGGAGCAGGGGGTGTTCATAATGCATGCCATGCCTTAAAGACTTATAGACTCACACAGACACGTATACGCACACAGATGTTTGTGCACGAACCAGGCACGCCTCTGAACGGCAGCTCTTCAGCAACAGGCGCAGTTCTTCACATAAAACTCTGGTCTCGGTCGCTCACTCTGGGAACATGGTGTGATTGGGTTGGAGGAGCAAAGAGGGACGTGGAGAAGACACATGGACCAAAAGCACCATTTTATTTAAGAGAAACAAAGTGATGTGTTGCCTTTGGCCTTCTCCCTAGCAAGCTCTAGGAGCGTCAAGCGCTCATGTGCTCCAAAGCAAGCAGAGCTCAGCGTCTCTGCAGGAATCCTGTTGTGTTGGTAAGTGATTCTGGCTCTGTGGCTTTTTGGCTGCTCATGGGCCCTGTTGCTGAGGCAGAGGGACAATGCGGAGCTGGTTGCACTGCTGGAAGGAGAGCTCTGTGGATGGCAAACGACAGGGTGACTGTGCCCTTCGGATGACATGAGGCAGGGGGAAAAGTGTGGAGCTCCTTCAGCTGTGGCAGGTGAAGACACCGGGGCAGATGGTGGGGAGCAGAGCCCTGGTTGGAGGAGGTGATGATGGAAGAGCAGCAGGAGAAACAAACAAAAAAAAAGAATAAAAGTGCAGGGAAAAGGTGTGGGATTGGAGGGAAGGGCTGGGCACAACGTTGCGCCCTTTTTAGTGGAGGGCTGCTGGTTTTTTACTTAATTTCTGCGTGATTACTTTATTTCTGTGCATTCTTGATCTCAGTTTCTTGTCCAAAACTTGTTTGCTGCCTACAGGAAGTTTTTAGACAGTGGCTAAGAACCAACAGTGCATTTTCATCAAACACTTGGGCAGAAGGAAAGATCCAAGGAGGGGAAAGCCTTCACATCAAGTGTTCAGGTTGTGTGGAGGCAGCTGAAGGTGTGAGGATAAGGATTTAAAAANGCTGCCTACAGGAAGTTTTTAGACAGTGGCTAAGAACCAACAGTGCATTTTCATCAAACACTTGGGCAGAAGGAAAGATCCAAGGAGGGGAAAGCCTTCACATCAAGTGTTCAGGTTGTGTGGAGGCAGCTGAAGGTGTTGAGGATAAGGATTTAAAAAAAAAAAAAAATCCAGGTGAACCCAGTGAAATCCATTCAGAGAAGAAGGAAAAAGAAGAAAGAAAGGAGGAAGAGGACGATGAAAGACTAGGAAGAAGACATGGCTTCAGCTGTGTTGGAGTGTGACAGGAGAGGATCCAGCCACTAACAAAGCCCCTCTGGAACAAGCTTCCCACTAAAAGCCAGCAGCTGTCATGCCAGGAGCCCTCAGGGACGGCCGTGAGTGTTGTCCCTGGTGATGGTCCCTGAGCTGCTCGCCTCAGTTTTGAGGCTCAATAAGTGCTGTAGAGCAACATGGTGACGTTGGGTCCTTCCCTGTGCAGGAGCTAGGAAGGGAAGCACTGGCTTGAGTTTCTTTTCTTTACCTCTTGCAGTATCTTGGACTTGAATGTTCACGTGTCAAAACCAATGTTACTGGGCTTAGGGTTTGCCTGGGGCCGCCTCATAGAAAGGGAGGGTGCAGGAGGGGAGGGGAGGTATGGGCTGAGAGACCCAGCACCACGGTAAAAACTTGGGTTGTGCAGGGCAAAATCCAATGGAGGATGGAGAAAAATATTTTTAAAAAAATAATAAAAAATCCATTTTTGTGTGAGGCACTCCCTTCCCCCATAAGCTACTTCCACTTCATTTTCTGTAATACTTCAGTGCTGCCCTTTCTCCTGACCATACCATTAATTTATGATATTTATTATTTTCCTCAGGAAATAGAATTGTATTATTGCATGGAAATCTCAGTTCAATTTCGTTCCTTAGTGAAAGTTTCTGGCTTTCAAAGTTGTAGAGGAAAGCTCACATATGTGCCCTGGATGAACAGTCAGGTTCAGAAGATAGGAGACAAGTAAAATAAAAAAGCACAAACGTTTTATTTGATAGCAGATGCTAATGATTTCTCATCCAATCTTTTGAGTTTTTTTGGTTGTGACCTATGATTTTTAGAAATGGAGATAATGCTAATGGAGAGGGGTGCGATGGGGGTGATGGTCTAGGTAATGCTCCTGGGGAAAAGTGTCACTTAACGTCGTTTTGGAAACTGCAAGAATAGCTAAAATTTTCCCTATTTCACGCAGCCTTCAGTGTTCTGGTGGAGCAGATCAGGCACTTTCAGTGCTACCTGAGGGTTTTATCGCCCTTTTCACACAGTATCTGTGGCTCTGTACTGGCCATCTACCCTAAAAGATGAGACTGATTAATCTCTTTTGTTGAGGAAGTGTGCTTCTGCCCATTAATGGAAACAGAGCTGAATGATCTGTGGAAACAGAACAAATAAGAGAAAATATGTACGTTATAGAAAAATGTTATACATTTGAGATTATATTATCTAGCTATCTATGAATGTCTGTATTTTTAAAATCACGTTAAAATAGAAGGTCTACTTTTTTATGTACTGTGAAGAACTATGCAAAGTCCCTTTACGCTGACCCCGTAGGAACTCACGTGGCTAGCTCTGATTTTTGTGGGACGCAGATGTGATGCAGTTGAGGTACGCTCTCCCACCCAGGGTCCGCTCTTTGCCAATGCCCCTAGCTTGCTGAAAAGCAACCCCAAGAAGTGAAACGCTTCGTAGCCGTTCCTGCTGATGTGAAGGTGGGTCAGCATTGTGAGCAGGGCGTGAGTGGCAGCATGCAGACGAGGAGGCGCCCAGGGATGAGTCATGGATGCAGCAATGATTGCCTCCTGCTCTGCCAGTGTCAGGTCTTTAGCCCAGAAACAAAAGTGCATGGGTGCCGCTGTCCCCCAGGCCCCGCATCTCGTGAACCCGTGGAGCACGTTATGCCAGGCTGGCACCAGTATTAGCAAACCTTCATTAATCTTCAGGTTGCCAAGACTTTAGGGTGTCTGAGGTCTGCTTGTCAGAAAGATGGAAATGGCTGATTTACAGTGAGTCATGGAACAGCTCTGAGCTGCTCAGATGGCAGTCTCCCAAAACAGACATCTGAAGTAACTTCACTTTCCTGTACCACATAAAATGCCAGGTGGTTTCTTCGAGCCGAGCCATATATCGCTTCCCTCCTGTTTGGGAGCATGGGCTGCGGCCCCTGCTCAGGCTTCGCTGCCAAGAGCATGAGCCAGCCTGGTCCGGCAGAGGGAATTGACTTTTCCACTTCTTGGCTATCATCCCTCTGAATGATCTAGCGGGTGACTCCAGACACAGTTAATTTCATTTATTCTTTTCTCATCAGCTCTTGAAAGTTCCAGTTGGGTCTGCTAATTTCTTCCATAACCTTATGAAAACAGCTTTTATAGCTGGGCTTTCCCAGAAGCTCTATACCCAGGATCCGGCACGCTGGCTGCATGTCATTAGCAGCTAGTTAGGGTCCGTGTGCGTATGTATGTATGGCATGCATCATATCGTATACGGCAGTGCCTAGGGCAAGATTGCAAGGCACCTGGGTACTCTTGGCTCCATATTGATATTTTTAATGAAGGCCTAGGAACAGATAGCTGGATTGTGGAGGTGGGAGGGGAGTGAGAAATGAAGGGAAGAGGTGGAAAATAAAAAGCAGAGAGGGAAGGGAGCCTGAAAATCAAGCAGAGAAGTTGCAACGGAAGAGAGCACAGCCAAGGCTCTCGGTAGGCAGCTGGCAGCACACCGCACCGTGACACGGGGCATGGCAATGGCTGAGGTCCTGCTCGCTCCTGGCAGGGAGAAGGGGTTGCCTGGGGAGGTGATGCAAAGTGGTCTTAGCAAAATCAGGAGGTAGGGTTGTTTGTGCCACTGCGTTGCAGGGCCTGTGCCAAGGACCTGATACACTGCAATGAAAAGAAATGCTTGTGGAGGCTGAGCTTCCTCCACACCCAGCAGGCAGCAGGGAAAGGCAATGGGTTTGCACTGCTGGGAGGTTCAGGAAATCAGCCTGGGGACCTGCCACGTATTGCAAGTGCTTTAGAAAACAGACTACTAAAAGAATTGTTAACATAGAGCTGGAGAAATGTTGGGGTTGTTTTTTCCTCAATAGACAAAAGAGGAAAGTCAAGAAATGCCAGATGCCGTAATGGACATACGCTTTCATAAAGTGGAAGGATTGCCCGTGGCTCGAGCCTGCTGCTCTGCTCCAAGCCAGTACTGCACACATGGACAACTATTTGTGAGTTAACAGGGTCTGCTCTTTTCACTTTCTGAAGATTTGAGCCTACTAACTGTATGTGTGAGTGTTGAGACGCAGGCAGGAACCACAGGTACCAGAATTTTAAGAATTGTAAGCAGAATAAAGGCAACGTTGTTGGATTAAAGAGCAAGGCTGGTTCCTGAGTGAGTAATACTACATCTCCAGCCCATACGGCTCTATATCTGCACCCTAGTGCCCCAGACCAGCCACGTCAGGAGATGCCACAGCTCCCTTCCAGCCCATGTTCCTGGGGGTTTAACATGGAAACTGGGATGTGGGCGATTGTGGCTGCACCGCATGGATTGGGGATGGGGATGGGGTGAGAAACAGACCCAGAAACAGGGCTGGAGCCACGAGCGAGGCAGAGAGATGTGCTGCTGCATGGTGAAGGACCAAACACGGGCTTTCAGGGCCCATATAGACAAATCATATAAAGGCCCTGGTATTAATAATCAGTCATTCTGTAATTAGCATTAAATATGATCATTTCCAGGACTGGTCCTGTGGAAACCTGGCAGTGTATAAAAGAAGTGTGTGAAGAAGTGAGCTAAAATTTCCATATACAGCAAGCCATACACTTTCCGTAGTCTAAGGGAAAGGAGAGATGGACTGAAAAGGTTGGTCATCCTCTGCAAAAGGCATGATGGAGGAGCTTACGCTGGTGTAGCCATCAGTTTAGCTGTTAGCAGCGTAACTGCCGTGAAAAGTTAATTCCTGCATAGACTCAAACCTGACTCCTGGGTTTGTCAGGGAGAAAAATCTACAAGCAAGAGTGGCAAAACACCAAAGATGGTGAAAGGAGGGAGACATGACTGAGAGAAGTAGGGATGGGAAGAGGAGCTGGGGGAGCAAAGGGGAAGCCTTCCCAGCGCCAGGGGCCCTCATGCATTTTGGTAGGTTTGAGGGAAACGGTGTGAAGAGATAAAGCAGTAAGACGAGGCCCTGTGGGAGTGTGGAGACAGACACATGCAAGAGAGCTACAGCCAAAGAAGGGGACCTGCAAGAGAAGGGATTCGTGGGCAGAGGAAGCAGCTGAGAGACTTAGATATGGAGTAGGTAAGGAAAAAAGCTGATTTTTAAAAATAATTCTCTGCTTTTTCTTCTAGGCAAACTTTGTTCAAAATATGTCACTGTCCTTAAAATACTTGGCTTGAGTCATGCTCCAGCTGCCCATCACCTTCTCAGGCCAGGCTGCGCCGTCCCAGTCCCGGTGGCCCAGGTGGCATTTCCAAATACAACCTTAGACCCTAATTAGCCCCCTCGAAGTGCACCCAGGTACTTTCTGTGCCTTGCACAAACCCCAAGGCTTTCCCTCCCCAGCCTCAACTGCAGGCACCTCTCCCTGCCCTTCAGGTAGAGCGAGCTGTTTGGTGTGGGGTCCAGCCCCACGCAGCCTCCCCAGGAGGGCGCGGGGCAGGGGCAGGCACTGCAGGCAGGGCACCGAGAGCTCCCGCTCCATCACGGAGGGCAGGGAGAGCGAAAGCACAGCAGGGAGTGAGAAAAGAGCACTTGGCAGTGCATTTCTCTGAGGAACACTGGACAGGAGATCTTTCACTGAAAAGTTTAACTTATCTGGCTTTTTCTTTCCCCATCTAAATCCCTTTGAAGATCACCGCCCTGCACTCTCCTGGTTTGGATGTGCAGCTGCTCACAGCAAGTCACAAGGGACACTTTATCTCTTGAGTGCTGCAGGAAAAATAGGTTTTGGAAAGGCTCGAGGTCGTGCTCCACAGTGGGTGCTACTGTGTGAGCACAGCGACTTCAGGACTGGTGAAGGGAGCCCTGGAAACTCTGTTGTATGGCTGTAATGAGGTGACCGGGATTGATGCGGATGCTTTGGAGAAAGGACAGATTTTGGGAGACTATTGCAAAAAGACGTTGGTATCTCGAGACACGTCTGATGAGGGCACATCCTTGGAGGGACCACGTGGGTTGGCAGTCCGCGGTGCTGCCCCCCCTGCCCCTTGCCCTTGATGGCTCACCGCGTCGGTCGCTTTTGCGTAGCCACAGCCGTGCGCAGGTGGACAGAGGGGATGGGGAGGGTGCCACACCACCCCACACCAGGCCTGCATGGAGAGTGGCTTAAGCAGCCCTTTTCATCCCTAAAGCTTTTCACTCACCCTTTAAGCAGGGTTTGCAGCAGGGGGGGATCTTGACCCGTGTAAAGACAGCATGGATGTTTTGTGCTTTAAAAGCAGTGAGTCCAAGTGCAAACCGGGTGTGATCTGAATATCCTCCAGTGACACCTTGGAAACTCTAATAAAGCTGCCTCTGAACCGCATACATGGAGCAGACGCCAGAAACGGGAGAGAGAGGCCCTTTTTTTTACTCCTTGGGAGCACCCGCTGAGGTAAGAGACATCCGGCTGGGGCTCTGCCAGACCGTTGGGCCAAAGGCCCTGTAGCTCTCCAAAAGACACATCTACTTTTAAGGGTTGTGTGTACTAAGTGGTGCGTGGTGGCCTCAGTAAACAACTTAGCAGAGAAGGCAAAGCAGAGTTGTGCAATGCTTGATGTGCCGCCTGCGGTCTTGGGGATAACAGCCTAGTGCTGCCCTTAGCTGGTCAAGATGCTCCTTTAAGGCAAACGATAGGGAAACATCGCCTGGTGCTGTATTGCTGAGGTTTGGCCCAGCTGATGAACTGTTGAAGGGTTTGATAAGATGGGATAATTCTTCCAAGTCATTTTTGCCTTGTGTTGCACAGCATATAATGAAATCAGGAGATTTGGGAGGGTTAAACCAGCTAAAGGAAGGCAGTGATCAAATGAAGCTGCGCATCCTCCTTGAGGAACACCACCTTTTGTTGCCTTTCAGGCATGGGCCTGAGCTGTGCCTTAGATTGCATCAGGCTTTTACCATAATTTCTCAGAGCTCAGCTTTTGTAGATTAACTTTACATGAAAAGTTCTTGAAAAGTCCAGTAGTCAGCAATTTTACAGCAAAGCAATTTTTCCAACAAGTATTAATCTAATCAAGGTGGGGTGGGATGTGTGCTGGAGCTTAAGAAACCAATTTAAATACACAGGGACAATATATATGACAAGGAGGATGGAGAAGCAGGAACAGGATCATCACCTGGATTTTGGAGCCTGTCTTTTTGCTCTCAGGAGAAGCTGGTCACTTTTTAAAGTAGAAATCAAAAGGCAGATGCTCACTGGTGTGAGATGCTGGTCATGAGATGTCTCGGTGATGTGTGATCAAGCCCTGAAATACACCCGTGACCTCCTCCCACCGCTCTTGGAACGTGTCATCATGAAGGGAGATGTTAGCTTTGTCCTCTACAGGACCAAATGCCCCATGTGCATCTCCCAGTGTGAGGGTTCTCACTGCCTCTTTCTAAATGGCTGTGTTTTTGTCATCATGGCCATCTTCCTCAGGTATGTGCTGCTTGTCGGGGTCAATCAAGTCACTCAGAAATGAACCGTGGTAAAACAGGGTTAAGGCAACGCTTAGCAGAGCAGGGTGTGAAGGTCACGGAAGTCTTAACTGATGTACAGAAGCAGTGGGGTTGCTGTGGAAGGGCTGTTGTAGTGGGAGAGGCTGAGCCCACCTCAGAATAGCCACGGGGATAGCCATGGGGATTAGCCTCCAGGATAGCCTACGGGATAGCCAATGGGATAGACTGCAAAATAGCCTAGAGGATAGCCGAAGGAGTAGCCTCCAGGATAGCTTACAGGATAGACTGTAACACAGCTGAGGGGCTAGCCCACGGGATAGCCCTGGCCAGGGCTCTTTCCTGGAAGACTTCAAGTGCCTGCTCCAAGCTGGCAGAGGAAGGACGTAAAGCAAATGCTTGCACCTCCCAAAAGAGTCACCTTGCTGCTGGCTCTGAGGGCGTTAGGAGTGCCTCTGCCTTCGGTCTGAAGGGCCAGCCTGGCTCTGCCTCCTGGACTGGCTCCACGACCTGCTCAGCCATGCCAGCTCTTACCAACCGCCTTGGCACGGCGAATGGGCACTGCCCTTGTGTTGCAGGGGGCAGCCAGGCTGCAGGTTGGTCTCCTCTGCGGGTCCCTTGTGTCTCACTCAAGTTGCAGCAAGGGCCTGGGGGTGGGCAGGGAAGGCAGCACCAACCCCAATGCCACAAGCCCAACTCTCCCAGAGTGCAGCACAAAAGAGGCCCGGAAATGTTTTTACAGCTCCTCAGTCAGAAGCCTCAGAAAACACCAGGAACTGACGCTCGCAGGACAAGATGTTTCCAACCGCTGTGCATGCTTGCAGCCCATCAGCGGGCCTCTCCCTGCAAGGGCAGAGGAGCTGCTGCCTCCAAAGCTCTCTCCCCTCCATGCCCCAACGTCACCCGCCACTGCTTCAGCTCCCCACAGGCGCAGGCACTGCAGCGCAGCGCGGGCACGCAGCAGATGGCATTTGGCATCCGCACAGAGAATTGACCGTCGGATGCTTTGCTTCCTCCTGGTTTTTGGCTGCGCCTTCCCCTGGGAGACGCCTTTGCCAGGACACTTCACATTCCCTTAAATAACAAATTCCATCGCTCTGGGGGTGGCATGATGGTGTTGGGCGAGAGCATGGGCTTTATGCTTTCTTCATGCTTCTGGAGCTTACAGGATAAAAAACAAGCTGATGCTTTTTCTTTCCATCCTTGTAATGCTAGCAGGAGGGACGTGGAAATTAAGCTGCTGAGTTTGGGCTGAGACGGCTGCCGGGTCCGAGCCCCAGCTGCCAGGAGTGTCTGAAAGGACACTTCCAGCGCAGGGCACAGCTGGGTGCCTGTCACACCGCTGGCAGGGTGCAGGCAGCTCACCAGAAGAGTCGGCTCTAATTAACAATTACGGTCCTATTTCAGCATAAGAACGAATGACATCCCTCACCACCCTGATGAAGGAGGTTTTCCCCCTCCCCTGTCCCCCCCGGGGGACAAGTGCCACTTGGTCTTGTGTGTAACAGGAGCTGGTCAGCCCCAGGGTCAGAGCTACGATGCGGATGCCCAGCAGCTCTCAGCCCTAAAGCCGAGAGGGGTTGTTGCTATGGGAATCCAGAGGGCACTTGCGGACAGCATCTGGAGCCTGTGTCTTTCCCTATCCGAGGCAGCTGGATTTGGAGGGAAGCAAAACTAAAAGGAGGTGGCAGAGAGAGACAGAGGCACAGCAAAATGCATGCATGTTAGAGGAGGGACCTTCCCAGAATGAGAGTACAGTGGGATACAGAAGAGCGGGGACACTAAACTGTCAGGCAGCGGTGGCTCGGCTTGGTAGGATAAACCTTATTTTCTGCTCTGTTTGGCACTGGAAAAAAGTCCAGTGAAAGCCCAACTGTAGCAAGATGGGATCTGCCTCCTCAACTTACCGGCCCAAGTGTATTTATTTGGATATTGATGGAAGAATTCAAAAGGTACTTTTGCTGTTTTTCACAAAGTAGCGTCTCCAGACGCAGCAGTGGCTGTGGGCTGTGTTTGCTGCACAACCTATTTCTGTAACGCGAGTTAGATGCGTGTTTGCATTCAGCGCTGTTGCGGGCTTCGAATCTCTTTTTAAGGGGAAGGGTGGTGGGGGGATCTTGCACGGCTTCTGCTTTGTACACGGATGTTTATTTAAAGGGGAAGGGGAGGCTGGCAGCAGGGGAGGGCTGGGCGCTGCCAGCTCTCCCTGCCGGCGTGGGGATCCTTGGCTTAGCAGCCGTGCAGGCTTCCTCTGCCCGAGTAGCGTCGTGATGTGTTTACAAAGTTTTGCCTGTGGAGAGGTTTTCATCCAGGCAGTGGGAGCAGGAAAGCACGCCGTGCCGAGTTATTTGGAGATTGCCTGCGGAGGGGTTTTAGCGATGGGCGTTTTCCTACCACCAAGGTGAACGGCAGGCAGGTGCCTGGCTGTTGTGCGATGGAGTGTGCTGCTGCATCGCCCGGGTGCTGTGAGGTCCCCTCCACCTTTGCCAAGTTGTTCGTAAATGGCGATAAACGTTAATTAAAACTTTCACTTCCATTAGCCTGCCTTGTTTGCTTAACCACGGTTCACAGCACAGGGGAAACTGCAGGGGAAATGTATGCCGGCTGAAAGGGAGAGCTGGCATGCTGTCGAGCTGACAGCTTACTGCTTTTAGACAGAAACAATGCTGCCGCATTTTTTTAAGTCGTCTTTTTCTTCTTTTTGTCAGCAATTCTTTGGCCACAAACCAAGTGTGGTTTTGGTAACAGTGAAAGCGGCCGTGAGGCTTAAAAGCAAGTAAACTCTGACTTGCAAAATTCAAATATATATATATATATATATCACCTTCCTGCTCTAAATTTCCATTTCACCCAGCCTTGTCTTCTGTTTCTACTTTAAAAAGCAACAGCAAAGATACCCTTTTGCTTCTCTCCCCTTTGCTGTATGAGTGACCACAGAAACGAGGTAAAGGGAGAGCTGATACTCACAGTCCTGTCCCACCGCACACGCCTCCGTTGCCTGCGGTCCCCTCTGCCACTGCCCTGGGGACGCACCGAGACTGCCAGAGTCCTGTCCTCAAGAACGAGACCTCAGAGAATCCAAATCTGCGCCAGGTTCCCCAGAGCAGGCTGCTCCTCTTCGTCTGTCTCCGGGGCTTAGACATGACAGTGNTGCCTACGGTCCCCTCTGCCACTGCCCTGGGGACGCACCGAGACTGCCAGAGTCCTGTCCTCAAGAACGAGACCTCAGAGAATCCAAATCTGCGCCAGGTTCCCCAGAGCAGGCTGCTCCTCTTCGTCTGTCTCCAGGGCTTAGACATGACAGTGGTCCTTCTGCCACCACGGGCTCCTCCGTACAGATGGGCAGGACTGTGCTGGCTCTGCTGAGCTGAAGGCACCACTGCTCTTTTTGCTGAGGCTTAATGAGTTGGTTGCCTGATGGCCTCCAGAAGCAAGGCTTGTAGGGAGCTCCCTGGCACTTTACAGTTCAATACGAAAATGTTTTGGCGTTTTGAAAAGGTGATGAGTGTTCCCATAGATGATAAAGCACATCCTCTGTCATCTACTCTGGTTTTACAAAAAAAAAAAAAACAACAAAAACATTTTGCAGAACCAGTCTCTGCAGAGTACTTTTGACACTAAAAATGCAGAAGAGGCACAATCGCATGAGCAAGCAAATGCAAACTCAGGCGGTATTAAGGGTTTTATTTTTCTTGATAAACGTTATCTGTTTCTTTTGTCAGATGTAAAATTCCATCTATGCAGTGTTTGGAAGGATTCCTGCAGTAAAATAGCTGTGTAAATGGGGTTCACCCAGGGGTAAGCAGGGCATATCTCAGATTCTCATGCCTCCTCAGTAACAACATCATTAGAAA
>VZSC01016084.1:115837-182959 GCA_013398225.1 Steatornis caripensis | reverse complement strand
GTGGGGCTCTGTGCAACCGGCTTCAAAGAGGTCACTTGTTCTTGGAGCTGATTGAAAAACCAAAGTTGCAGCATAATGCACTTCTTATCTAGCATCTCCATAAAGGGGATGCATGGCTGGGGGAAATAAGTGCTGCTCACTTTATTTGTTTTTAAAGGATCTTCTCACCCAGAGACACCCAGCTTGCCTGGACACAAACTCCCTCTGCACTTCACACACATGCCTGCAGTTTAGCACACCCATGAAACACGTCCGCGTCCCAGCCCTGCCACAGCCTGGTCTGCCGCCAGGCAAAGGAGATGGCAGGACGGGGGGAAGCCATGGCCGTGTTTCATGTAGGATAAGGTGATCTTGGGATCTAAGTGTATTTCTTGTTGTTCCTGGTGTGCCACTAGATGGGTTTGAGCACCCAAACCCCAGACTTGCCAGCAGAGAAGTGAGGTTTGCTTCGCCAAACTTAAGCTGGATCCAGAGTCTTATTTTCCTTCGTAATATTATTAACCCTTTGGCTGCATTTTTAAGAAAAATTCCTATTGAGTCTGTTTCAAATTAAAAATCCACCAGCAAGAAAATGTTCCCCAATGTTGCCCAATTTTTTTCCATTAAGAAACTACTGGAGAACATTTTCTTTTGACCTTTGAGATTTAAATGGTAGCAGAGCTGAGCCAGCCAGTGGTCTTACTCCCAGGTGGGTGGCTTCATGCCTCTTGTTTCCAAATGTCACAGGATAGTGGCTTTGCTCACAGAGTTTTAAGGAGTTCCTATGAGAAAAATGCTGAATTCGAGAGGATTTTTGTTTCCAGTATCTTAATCAACATCATATTTGTAACAAGGATGGAAAGTCAGAAGGGTACTGAGACTGAACTAACTGGAAAATAGAAAAGGACCGGTGCCTTTGTCAAGGATTCAAGGAAGTCACTCAGGGTGCTATTTTCTTCCTCTTCAGAAAGCAAGTAAAGAATTTTGGAGTAATTTTGCTGGTTTACTGAGTCATTCTAGATGCCAAACAGAGGAATTACCACCGTTGTTTTCTCAAAGAAATGTACTGACTTCAACCTTTCTGGGTGTCTGCTGTACTGAGCTGTGGAGCAGGACTCTGATCCATCCACAGCCATTGTTCTTCCTGGCCCGAGGTCCACAATGAACAGAACAAAGCTCAGGCTGCGTTTTGGCGCTGTGGTTATTGCACTGAAGCGTCAGCGCAATAGGAATCGCTTCTGTCATGTGAGCTTTTGTTTTAATTAGAGCAACTGTGATATAAATGCCTGGACTCTAGCAAACCCAACAGATTTTTCCAAAGCTTGCCGTGCTATTTTTAACACGCCAAACTGGATTCAGCTTAAAAACAAAACGCAGCAGAAAAATAATGGCGTGATGTACAGTTCAAGGCAATTAAATATTTTTGCATCCCCATCCCCGTGACTCTCGGCACAGCAGGGCAAGTGTGGTCTGCGGTGCCCACGGCCCCCATACCCTGTCTGCTTGGACTGGGGATTTAGGGCAACACCCTGTCAGCAGCTGAGTGTCGGAGGGGTGCGCAGACGGGGGCGTTCACAGGCAGTCGGGACACGCGGGACCGCTCTGCCTGGCCGGTGTTTGCAGGCTCTTCCTGTGCATGGACAAGCCGATGCCAAAACCCGCTTTAGCATGGTGAGGCATAAGTATGTTTTTATGGGATCAAGGCCATTTTCTTAGTGCTGGCAGATCTCTGTGGGAGAGGGAGGGTGCAAGGTAGCACAGCCTGAGTATGAGGCCGGTGGTCTTGGCTAACCTTGGCTCTCTGATTTTAGCTGGCCTCAGCTCCTAGATGTTCTTGTTGTAAAGCAGCAAGAAATGAACAGCAGGTTCTTAAAACTCCATCGCATTACAGCACATAAACATTTTAAAGAGTAAAAATGGCTTAAAACCATGCTTTTAAAACAGTGCAAGAAAAATGTCATACTTGAGGCCTCTCCCTCTCTCTCCTACTCCCCCTTCTCTTTTCTCCCCAGCGAGGGGTCATCAGAGCATTTAGGGGGCCAAACCATAATCCCAGCACAGGTCCTTAATTCCAGGGTAGCTCCATAATTGTTTTGTACCCACCACCCAGAAAGGCTTGTTTATTGCTGTTTATCTTTCTGAAGTCACACGCAGTCTATTACATTTATTACAGTCCACAGTCAGGTTAGGCAAGACAAAGTGTAAGTTTAACACTCTCCTCCTAGCGTTACCTACGGACTTGGACAAGCCAATAGCAGCAACTTATGCTACTCATGTAAATGTCTTAGTACAAACAAGACAAAACAATTTTTGTTTCTAGCACCTTTCTAGTGAACTTACTTCTACAGCTGCAAATCAGCCTTTCGCTGACCTCTCACCATACCTGCTTTTCCTTACTCCATTTACTAACATTACCCTTCTAACAGTCTTGAATTATCAAGCATGTTGTAATATTAGACATTAATTGTGCGGGTAGTTTTGAAACAAGCAGCCTCACTTCACTCACATTTACAGAGGACATTTGGTGCTGAAGCATCCTTATTATCCAGTTTATGAATCATTTCAAGCCTAATGCATTAACGTGCTACAGGGTTAATTGCACTTGGTACTCCATTAGCAGCAACCTTGTGCACTTTTTATGTTAAGAAAAGCCAGAGTATAGACACTTCTGTTATTTGTCAAAGGCAGAAATACTTTGAAATCTGCTGCAGAAAATAAGAAACTTTCAGCTCAGCCTCTCAAAATCAGCCTCGCTGGTTGCTGTTTATATTCTGCCATTAATCATTAGTAATAAAAGACTGAATATTAGCAATATGGCAGCAGGTTGCACAAGGCTCTCTTTAATGTAACCTTGTTTCTTCTGTGAGTCCCAATGATTCGGAGAAAGTAATGAGATCCTTCCTTGCTTGTAGTGAAACAGCCAACCTCTGCCATACTGTCCCTCTCAGTGGACATCCAAGATTGCCCCGGAGGTCACACCTTGGAGTGTATTGCACACATTTTCTCATTTCTGAAAAGAGAAAAATCTCTTCCCATAGCTCTCTGCTCAGGGATGTTATAAGGATGGGAATTGTGACTTACCGTATAGCCATGAACCTCAGGATCCTGACACATCAACTCCGTCTGGCGTCTCCTGTTTCTCATTTTAGGCTAATGTATATCATTAGGAAACCAATGGGTTTCACCCCACTTAACTGCTAACCATAGCCACCTAAAAGTTCGCGATGACTGCTCCAAGCTAGTCACGCAGGTTCCCCCGTAGTCACTGGGGAGGCGGGTGGTATCTCCAGAGGATGATTCATCCCATCTTAAGCTGGGTTTCAGAGACGTGTGAGCTGATTCACCCTTTGGAAGTTGTCCTCTTTCTCTACTGGCAAGAGAGGAAGTCTAGCAGAACAACATGCACAAGATGCTGAACTTGTAGATATCTGAAGTTACGTCAGACAAATCCCCCCTGGTACATTTCACTTAGGTGTCGTGTTGAACGTCGTCAAGCCATGTCACTGCCCGAAGTGTGAATCAACAGGACTGCAGAGCTCTGGCTGTTGGAAGAAAAACATCTACCACGCTCCTCATCTTCTAATAGGAGCAGTGTTCGAAGAGCTGAGGGGAGCTTTCATTTTTGCTCGGACTCCCAGCTGAGGGCTTTCATGGTTTCATGCCCAGGCACACACGCACTGGTTCTCTGTTCCTCTCTTAGAGAAGTTCCTACTGCACCAAACAGATGGCAAATCTGGCATACTATTTTTAATACCGCCTAACATTTGAAGCTGAGATAAATGGAGTGGTTTTCCAAATATCAACTATTAATTAGTGTGAGAAATAAAAAATAGACAGTTTGGATATAGTTGGACTCATGCTATGCTGGTATCTGAACTCAAAGAATGATAAACCTGAAAGATGTTTAGATACGGGATTTTAGGTAAGGCTTCTGTTGGATACTGGGAACTATGACGGATAGATAGGCCATTTCTCACTGTTTTTTGAGGAAGACCTATTTGCTTACATGTTTAGAAATATTAATTCCTTCCAGTGATTTCTACAGAGTGGTATCTAAAAGTTCTGGATCTTGTTTCATTTTGATATGGACAACAAAGACTGACGGAGAGACAGGGAAAATCACAGTGAAAAATTTCATGTCAGCCTTCTGCCTTAGCAATTCAGAAATCCTCCGTGAAAGCTGCTGTTGCAGAAGCAGCAACAATTTTCACAGCCCATGCAAGATACATAACTGAGTTTTACCAGGCTGTTTTCTGACACACTGTCCTCCAGTCTCATTAGAGAAAGATTATAATTGCAGATTGTTTCAACCCCGCACTTTCAGCCCTGACTCTGAACTTTGCTCACTGAGCAGTATGAAAGACATCACCGAGTGCCAAGTCTTGAACACAGCAGGCTGAGCCCAACAAAAGGAAGTAGGATTGGAAACTGGGGGTACACTGGCTTTGAAAATATTTTGGCATTATTTATTTAGGAATTTTACTAGGGTAAAAAAAGGCACAAGTGAGTTAAATTCTTGGAAGAAAACCCAATTACCAACAGCAGATCAGAACAGGATAACATTCTGGACAGAGTTTGCAGTTTACAGAGGGGATTAGCTGTTCTGAGGATCAAATATAGAACAGAAATTGGATTTGTAAGCTGTGTTTTCATCCATCCTATCTGAAAGCAAAATATAATGTGATTAGTTGTAAACTGGTAGGTTGCAGAGTATGCGCACAATGATCCCTCAGTAATATCTCCATCACAGTCCTTAATGCTGAACTGCTCCTCTGAGTGGGCAAGCCAGCCAGAATACCAGAGCTCTTAATCCCTACTCTTTCTAAGAGGAGTTTTAAAATCCTTGTCCTTGACCAGAGGTGGATACTATGGATTAAGATACAACGGCCCCTTATTTCAGAGGAAAAATGCAGAACTGTCTCCAGGAAAGAAACCAGTCCCACAGAAGTGAGCTCTGGGCCAGGAACCAGGCATCCCCATCAAGTCACGCTGTCCTACTTCGCAGTCACTGCATGCTTCATCAAAATATTATTTCCACTCCAAAAAGCCTCAGTTATTATTCATTCTGCTTTTCCCCCCTTTCCTTTATGTTACTTTCCAAGGCAGACAGACAGCATTCCCCACTTAAATCAAATGGCTGCTTCTTGGTCTTGATGGAGACTCATTGAAACAATAAAGATAAGCATTCAGAGAAGATTAGTTTTCCTGTCTTTTTTTTTTTTTACACATGGTAGAAGTTTTGCTAACAGTAACAAGGACAGAAATATGAAATAATGTTAACTGTCAAGCAGAGAAAACGAATTGTTTGCAGATGCTGCATCACTTTTGAGGAATATATTCTTTTCATCCTGGCAGAAATCCAAAGGAAATGCAATTAACAGGGTTTATATATGGCTGATTTTCTTCGTGGCATTTAGTCATCAATCTGCAAGCTGAAGCGGAGGCCAGTCTTTCCCTTTCCCATGCAGCATATTGCCTCTGTGACCCTGCCTACACGATTTTGGCTCTGCCTTTGCTTTCAGAAATGACACTGACAACTGAGTGTCTTGTGTTGACCGATCTTGCAGGAGGCTCTCCTACTACCAGGCAATATTGGAGTCCCTGGGTCCACTCTTTCTTGTAGGAGGTATGTCAGGAGCTGCATCCCTGGCTTTTTTCGGCTGTGCTGACCTGCGTGACTGTGCACTTTTTTGGCGCATATTATGGCGAAACATGTCAGTGCCCTATACATGCATGATCTTAGCCCACTACCACAGCCGTAGAAACTGCTGCGGTCTCCTGCCTTTGGCCTCTGCTGTGCTCCATAGCAACGTCTCAGTCCTGTCCTAAGCAGTGATTTCTTGCAGCGCCAGGCGTTAATGCAGGGAGTGAGGTGCTGTGAGACACATTGCAGCAGCGGCTTGCCACCCAAGCATAGGAACGGGGACCTAAGCAAGACAATGACCGTGGATCAGAGACAGCTGAGACAGGTTTCAAGGGAGACGAAGTCCCTCAGTGCTGACTGTGGGTCTGGACCAGACCCACAAACAATGCCAGAAAAGTAACACCACGGAGACCCGGGCTGAACAGCAATGGGTTTAGGACATCTGCCCAAGCAAGGACATCTCCACAGGAGTGAAGATGCTCACTTCTGCAGCTCGTGCCCATAGGGCTGCCTATGCTCGAAGCTGCAGGTCAACCATTTTCTCTGGTCATGGGAGAAACCGTGTGTCCCAGCTGGCTGAAATATGGCTGCAAGCCCAGTGTCACTAGATTGCCTTCATGTTGCTAAGGTCTCTGCAAAGATAATGGACTATAGGCAAATAGGATTCCTATACTGTGTTGGAGCCATCAATAGTATGCATTCCTGTCCTCCCATCTCTCAAAAATACATTCCAATCATGTTCTATCAGCACAACTTTATTTGGAACATAAACCCACAGGCAGTAACAGGAACAATTGCACATTGCTGGGAAATGTCTGAGGCTGGCTGCTTTGTTTTAGAACAGAAGGAAGCTGGTCAGAAAAATCAGCAGGTTACAACAAAAGAAAACTTTAGTAGCCTATGCTCTTTGATTAAAAAAAAAAAAAGCCAGCTGAGGACAGCCATCCTGATGTGTGTATCAAAGTATGGTGGGTGATTCACAAATCCACTTTTAGCAAACTCAAGTAAAGATGCCAAGTATGGAAAGCTAAAAAGCATGTATGGAGATAGCTCATGGTCTAGTATCTACAGTCTTTGTTTTACTTCCCACTCTTTCACTATTGCATGGAGTAAAATTAAGCATTAAAATTCGTCCTCAATGCATTAAAAGCTCCTGCTGCTTTCTATGAGTCAGGCCAGCTTTCTTACCTTTAATGTTTTTTAATTTTTTTTTTAATCTTTTCCTCTCTTATCTGTCCTAGTCAATAATAATTGATTTCCAGAATAAGAAACCTCAATACCTGAAATAGCACTCCCAGCACATCACAAGCCTTTACCCTCTGTTCAGCCGCAATTAACATCATCTCCTCAGTTACTGCGTGTACCAGTTGTTGTACCCTCCGATAATCTGTCAGACAATTTTAGCAGCTATCACTCAGGCAGGATGCTGTATTCTGCTAAGAGCAGAGTTTCAGCCCTATCTGAACTTGACTGGCTATGTTTTATTGCTTTGATTGCTGCTGTAGTTTGATACCTAAGGGTCAATCACTGGGCAAAGCAGGCTTTTAAAACACACCCGGGCATTAATCCCACCCATTTCCCCAGCAGCAGTTACTAACTACCTCAGCAATCAAGTGCCTTGATGTTTTATAAAGTAAAGATATTGCCTGGTGTAATCTCATCTGGGTCAGAATATGAAGTACATGGGTGTGCGCACACATATCATTCACAGCCACCTCTGGAGGTGACCAAAATCGTACTCTTCTCTACCACAAAACCCCTGATGCTACCACAAGAACCCCTTGAGCTAAGGCTCAAGAGTAAGCGCGCTCCTCACCACCAGTGAAAACTGAGGCCTGAAGCCCTGCTTCAGCATCATCTTGAGTGTCCGGTGTGTTGCACCCCAGGCACAACAGGACTCAGCCAGGCTGGCCAGATTGTGCCGTTTTGTCCTGACTCTCTCTCCCCATACTTCAGGCTCGTGATGTCCCGAGCTGTGCGCAGGCTTTAGCAGCTCCTTGCTGGCAGAGCACCCCGCTGGCTCTCCCATGGCCTCGCCAGCGCCTGTGGCAGGGGGCCAGGTGAGGGCTTTTCCCTGGTGTCTGAAAGGTACCTTAGAAAAGGCACACAGGACCCGTGTTACTGCAGCACTATTATGATTTAGGAATTAAAGCACTCAAAGGCCAAGACTTCTGGAGTGAGGCTGCAGGCTTAACTGACTGCTGGCACCTACACGTTACAGAAGAGCTTTTACTTAGATGATGACATGCTCTTTCTCCAGTGTGGTCCTCACCTTGCAGAACACATGGGGCCTGCTCAACTGACCAGATCCGGGGAGGGCAGCTGCAGCCCCTGCGGCCTGCAGCCCCCTCTGCCCACAGCCCCTGCCTCCTCCTGGCAGCACGAGGCAAGGCAGCAACAAATGTTGGAAGGCCATCCTGGGTGACACATTCCTCATTTTCTGGATCACCAGCCCCGAGGCTGACCTGTGGGCATGCACGTCCCCTGTGCCCGCAAAGGATGGCAATAGAAACTGTGCCTGAGAATATGGGATGATACGGGTGGTTGTGGGGCATGGAAAATAGCATCTCCAGTGAAGCACCCGCAAGGAGAGGAGACTTTTGACCTTGATCTCCCTGTGCCTCAGACCTCGTACATGAAATATTCTTGCTCCTCCTGAGTTTTGCCGTTAGGTCTCCACAAGTCCCTTAGAGCTGCCGCATCCCAAACCCAGAGGCTCTGTGGCTGTTTCTTCTTCAGCAGCGCGAGGGAGCCGAGCTCCAGCGCTGGCCAGGGAAGCTGTCCCGCTCCACACCACCGCTGGCCCCCGCAGCTTGCAGCTGCCCCATCAACACCAGCAGCCGCCAGACAAATCACCCCCACCGCTCACTGTTGTTCCTGGCTTTGAGAAAGTGAGACGGTCCTGATGGCGATGTGGCATTTTATTTCCACAGTAGGTTCAAAGCCTCCACCATAGTCAATCAAAGGCACATATAAAGGCTTTCTGCCCCTTACCTTGCAGAAGAGCTTCTCAACCAGGGCTCACCATCGCCCACGTGCCCTGACAGACATGGGAGTCTCAGGGAGAATCGTGGTACGGCATCACATCGTTGAATCGCATCCCATCGCATCACAACAGAGGTCAAAGGGATGTTGTGCCCCCAGACCCACCACTCAAACAGTCTTCTCCACGCAGGGACTGCCCGGTGTGCGTGGAAGGGCAGGGGGATGAAGATGTGTTTGGGGGTGTGGGAAGGTGACAGTGGCAAATTTTGTAACTCAGGGTCCGAGCTCTGACCTAACAGCAGGAGCAATAAAGCCTGATGGACTGTAGGAAATTGGGCATAATCAGTGGGGGAAAACCCCCCTGTTCTATTTAAAGCTAGCTTAATCTGGTGTAGTCCAAAAAGCAGGGCCCTTTTATACCACCCAAGGACCTCCCCAAATCTGGGCTGTTTTCTTCCTGAATCTGGGCTCTTACATCCTTAAACATGCAGTTGTTATCCTGCAGCAATACAGCATTATGAGATATCTTTTGCTCTCAGTTTGCATACATTATTGCTCTACTTCTGAACAGCGCAATTAGGTCTCCAGAGCTTGCTTGCTTTACCAAAAAAAGCACAGGTATTAAACAGGAGTAGAGAAATATTCCAGCTCACATGTCAAATCAGATAATTGAAGCAGTAGGATGAGTCTTAAAATTTGCCCAGATCACTTCTGAGCAGAGTTCGTATCTCACTGGGAGCTAACTGTTCTTTCTCTTCTTTGTCTTCCATTTTTTTCCCCTGCTGCTGTTCGATATGGAAGGTGATCTTCAGTAAATATTGCAACTCCAAAGATATCATGGACCTCTTCTGCATTGCAACAGGGTTACCAAGGTAGGTCTCTCCTTCCATTTGTGACATTCATTTCCCTTTTATTCCTTTACTTCTGGGAACAATTTAAAGACAAGCCCCAAATGATTCATTTACCTGCTATTCAGGCTTCTCTCTCATTCCAGTCTACTGGAAGAAGAAATTGGGGCAACCCAGAGAGCACCAGCTGGAAAAGTGCATGAAGCTCTGGCAGGCGTTGAGCCACCTCAGTGCCGGCTTCGCCTGAGGAACAGAGTGAAATAGAGTAGAACAGAAGAGGTACACTCTTAAAAAATAAAAGCAAGTGCAGAAGCCCAGCCCCGAGTGCACAAGGGTTGTGTGCGCCTACCAGCTATACCTCAGCACTACATTTTTGCTCATATCAAGTGAAACACAACCATGTGTTTAGAACCTAGTTTTTAGGGGAAAAATTTGGGGCCAATGGAAGCATTGCCACTAGGTTATAAGCTTTCTATTTAGATACAGTACTATCTAACCCCAGGTGTAGGATAGTCAAACACAAAGTACCCCAGCAGAACCATTTTATAGAACATAAATATCCCCAAATCAATTGCCCAGGACAAGTATTTCCTAATTTATGTTGTCCTTACAGCAGCACGCAATAAGCCATAGGCTTTACCTTTGTATGTCCAGGTTTACAAAACAGAAAAAGCACAGGGAAAAAAAAGCAATTCCTTTAATCATGGGTTTATTACATTACTCCAGCTCTGGGGATTGAAAGATAAAATTGTCTATATTGACTCAGAATTTGCATAAGCTGCTGGACAGCATTAATGCTCTTTGCTGTTTATCCTGGCTATTTCCTTCCAATTGACATTAGAGAGGTTAATAACCCTTATTTGCCTATGATGTCAAATACTTCCAATCCGTCACCCAGGAAACTTTGTTCAGCAGTTTTAGTCATTCATGAACAGGGTGTTCACTGCGTATTTGTCATTTCATTTTCATCAGAAGACTTCCAAAGAACTGTTCATTTCAACCAGGCTCCTGGAGCAAGAGTAAACCTCCAAGGTTTACATCTGAGCCTATGAGAATACACCTAGCACAGTATTAAAAAAGAAAGGCCCCATATTTAGTAAGACATTTGTTTTGGTAAAGCAGTAACTAGACAATTTCAAGACATTTATAGCACCAGTAGTAATTTGTATAGTGTGAGTCAATACATAGCTGACGAGTCAATGTATCACAAAACTTAGCTTTTTAATAGAAATTATTAGTTGATGAGTCAACAGAATACATGAATTAGCAGGGAGCAAAGTCTTCTTTGAGATCAAAAATGATTGTACCTAAATATTGCCAGAAACAACTCTGGTAATTGAAACGGGTGAAGGAGCAAACCTACCCCGTCCTGCGCTTTGACCCATTCTGCACCAAGGTATAATGGGTCTGAGACAGTGCCAGGCCAGGCCAGGCCAGCAGTGCTGCCGGAGAGAAGATGGCTATGCACTGCATGCAGCAGAACAGAATTTCATCCAGCATTTCTAGGTCAAATAATCCTCTTTGAAACATGCTTTTCAGGAACACAACAATCTCCCTTTTGACGACAGACAATTGTATGGTATCCATTGATCCAACAATGCCTGCAAACTCCGAGAGGTAAGCTTTGCTGCAGCCTGCTCTTCAAAATCAGGGTCAAGCCCAAGGGAAGGGGTGGTGGTTGCCTGCAGATGCCTTTTGTGTGCAGTGGGATGTGAGCAGCTCCCTGGAGGGAGGGAGATGACAGCAAGAATTGCATGCTGGCTTACAACACTAATGCCTGCTGGTTTTGAAGATTTTTGCTTGTTATTAAAGTAGGAGTAATTGTCTGAGGTAAAAATACTGCTTTTAAGTGTTTAATGTAGAGCATCTGTTCCCATCTTACCCTGTCAAATATGAAGTACAAACTGCTTTCTGAGTGTTGCTAACATCAACCCTCTCTGATTCCTTCCAGGTCTCCATACAAAGTGATACCTGTTGCCACTGAGCAGCTCTCAGGTAAAACGACTCTTTTGAACTGAATTTACTAAAGCTGAATTTGCAAACATTTGAACGTGGAAGTTATGTGGCTATGGTGCAAGAAAGAAAGATGACAATGTCATGGTTGTAGCTACAGCAGAATAACAAGTGTCTGATCACAGTGTTCTGGAGGAAGGCTAAAAAGAAAGTTCCCAGATTTCAAAGTATTTGAGGGTGAGGTGGAATGGCTGGGGCCCATTCACAGTGGCTTAGTTCTGGTCCGACTCAGCACCACTGATGTCCTGGGGAAAGCCTCGCATGGAGCAGTGTTTTTTTTCAGGCAACACAGATGATGTTTGAAAGCCTGCCCTGTAGTGTTTTGTTAAACTTGTTCATCTCTCGGCTTCTCAAAGCTCTTCTGCAAAGCTGAGCGCAACGTTTGAACCCCATATTATTTCCAAATGGCTGAGGAGAGAGCATAATTTCTGTTGTGGGCACAGTAACTCTAAGTGTAATAAATATTTAAATACACCTGACAAGATTAAAGGAAGCCTGGATGAAAGAACACATCTGGAACACAATCCTCAGCGCACAGCGCTGTCGTACTCCATGGGCAGGACTGAAGTGGCACTTCTACCATTTCTCTTTGCCTGCCGCTGTCATGCTCACGCCAGTAGCTCTCAAACACTGGAGCAGAGAATTTGCTTGGGGCAATTCCTGTAGAGCATCTGGCTTATGGTCTCTCTCATGTGTACAACTGCAATATCTCCTGCCACTCACTCCAAGGCAGCCTGAGCAAGAGCCCTAGCCTGTACACTGTGGAGCTGCAGGGAGAAGCTGGCCGCTGAGGCAGGGTCTGCGGGAGGGTAGGAGATGTCAGCTGGGGACACAGTTTTGAGCAGTAAAATGAGAAGATAGGAGAGTCAAGGGGCAAGAGGTTAAGATTTATCTTGGAAACTTAGACTGCACAGAAAGAACATGAGGGGTCCGGAAAGTCTGGGGTTGGAAAAAGTAGTTTGCAGGAATGGGTGAGGCTTTTGGATTAGGGGCAAGGCAGTTTTGCTAGCCCCACCTCAGGTCCCACCTCTTCTTCTAGCTTAGGCTCTTGTGTTACACAAGAAAACACAGTGTCTCACAGCACTGCTATTTTTTTAGATGGGGAAGCAGAGAGAACCAAAGCTACTCTCTGAGGTACCCACGTCCACTGGGGCAGAAACATCTGTAGGAAAAGGGCACAGCAAGGCAGTGTAGAAGGATGTGCAGGATGGGGACAGAGAGGCAACAGCAGGGAGCTTGTGCATGCAGAGAGCAAAGGCAAATGGAGAGCAAAAAGAACAAAGAAGCTAGGAAACAGGGAAAAACTTCATCACACTAAGATTTGTTACGAGCCATAAACAGGTCCCATGTCAGTCACTGCTGCTGTTACCAGAAGGAGGTAGTCAAAGCCGAGGGACGCACGTGACTGCTAAGGGTTTCCTTACTTAGCAAACTCTGCTGGAACCGTGTCACTCTTCTGGTCCAGGAGTACACTATTTGCATTTTCAGATCAGCAGGGGTAGGGTCTTAACTGGAGCATGTGTCTCTGTACCAGCTGGAGTGGTTAACCAATAGCCATTTTCCCCAAGGCTTTTTGCACTCTCCCAGGGCCCTCATTTTTCACCCTAGCTGACCGCACATGGCTCTGCTTTGTGCAGAGCGCAGCTCACTGTGTCAGCAAGGCCTCGCTTCCCTCTTCCCTGCATTTTATAAAACAAGACTTTCCAAAGATCTAAGCTGAAAAAGGCAAGAAAAATTCTGGCAGTAGGTTGCCAAAGCGTAAGACAGTGTCTGCTACAGAAAGAAGAGGAAAGTTGAACAGAGGGTGATGGAACTAATGTTCCTTGGTATCTGTTTCTCTTTCACATGGGTTGTCATTAATCTTAAGCATTCTTGACATTTTGCTGAGAGTAGGAAGAATAAACAGAGTGGGAAATTGTTCTTCTTCATTAAAAGAAAAAAACCAGCTCTGTTCTAGTCTTCATTTCTTAAACAACTGTGTCTGCGTGATTTTGCTTCCCAAAGCAACTTGTCCAAACACACGCCAAAAAAGGGGTCACCCCAATTTTCACAGCAGTGGGAGGTAATGCCCCTCTTTTCAGCAGTATCCCAGGCAGCTGGAAAAGACCAACACAGGCTTCAGTGGAACAAAGACTGTAAAAGGTGGGACTGGAAAATGCAGTCCTTTGGGAGGAAAATATAAGCAGTGGCTTTTATCCAGCAGAAGAGATATCCACCGGAGACCTGCTAAGAAACCGTTCCTCATTTCCTGGCCATAGTCATGGGAGAGGGTTGGAATTAAAAAAATTATTATTCTAGTGAGCGTCTGTTGGATGCAGCGGCGATCGCCGTATCACCACGGGGTCAGCTGTCTGCAAGGCAAAGGCGGGGGCCCAGCTGGCCGGCTCTGAGCCTGTGGGGCCATTGCATCACGTGCTGTCCCTCCTCCCATGGCCCCGGACCAGAAGGCGCACAGCTATCCAAGCAGAGCATTAAACCCCTGGTGGCAAACCCTTCCTTCTCTCTGGGGTGTTTAAACTCCCAAGCACATCGAATGGGCGTCTAGTCTCTCCTGACAGTGAAGGGCTCTGGTCTGCGTCCTCTTGGTGGACCAGGCTCAAAACTCACAAACCGATGACTGTGTTGTGACTATAATTAGTGGGGTCCAGGCACTCTGCAATATTGCTGGAGATGCCAATTAAAATGAACAAATCCTACTAGCAGCACACTCTTGAGAAATAAAATTGAAGTCTGTTAACGTTTCTGATAGTGCAGAGAAAGGAGCTATTGTGGAGCTCAAGTGAGCCTGATCCACCACGGTCCTAAACGGGGGTAGGGAACATACACAGGGGCTTTCCTACTGCTCCAAAGTTAGGGCAGCAAAGCACACAGGCAGCCGAATGAGCCCTTAAAGAACTCACCAGGGATGCAACCTGAAAGAGCGTGACCTGCACCGAGCTCAGCCCCAGCTCACTCTGCACCTCTGTGTCCAGCTTGTTCTGGTGGGTCCTTCAACACAAGCACCCCTCATCCCCGAGGAGGTAGGTGAGGAAACCCAAAGAGAGCAGTGCCCGATCAGGATGGAGGCCAGCATGTAGGGAGACGTCACCGCCCGCCACTCCTTGCCCAGCAGCCTCAGCGCCGGGGAACCCCACCAGCATCAGAGCCACTTGGCTAGGCTGAGGCTGTAGGCAGCGTCTTTGCCTCCCACTTCACTTGCCGTTCAGTTATTTGCCTTTTCGACTACTAAGCTATCTAGCACTTGCTGGGAGGAAAACCCACGTTCTCTCCCTCGGGATATCGGCTTGCAGCAGGAGAGCTAGCTCGACAAGGACCTGTGTAGCTGCCTGCTAGAAGGCCCACGTCTGAATCAGTGCTAGCCCTGCCTTGTCTGCTGCTGAGCCCATCAACGACATGTACAACTGCACCACAGTTCTCCAGGGACTGCTTTTTTCCCCCTGAATGATTAAATACATAAGATCTTGTGCAGATTGCTATTGGTAAAGTGACAGAAACTTGTCACTATGTCTAAATCTTCTTATTCTGGGATCTCTCTCTTCTCCGGTTGGAGACATATTCACACTCGCAGCTTGAGCAAGAGGGAAAAGGCAAAGACTGTGAAAGAAAAACCCCCTCCTGCCTGCTGCTTCTTATATGCATCCCACATAGATGCGTGCATCGGGATGGGGCAACTGCTCAACTGCTCCAGAATTACTCACTTAAGCAAGGACTTGCATGCGGTAGCCTAAATTAACCTGAGCTGTCAAGCGACTTTGGCACTCGATATGACATGATTCACAGACGTGGGCTTGGACTTGAAGCATGCCCCATCCTGAGGCTTTTGTCCACCTGGCTGTTTGTTTTTTGAATTCCCCTGACTGTCCAGATCCAAACAAACCACAGAAAGGGAAATACACATGGGAACCCTAGCCAGAGGTACAGGCACACATGAGAAAGAGACCATGTGGCAGGGATTCACCAGCCTGGTGCTGGCAGGGAAAGGCAGATGCCCATGTCCTCGCAGTCTTTCTTGGCCACAGCAGAAAAGACGAGGGGAAACCAACACACCCCTACAATGCCGCGCAGTCCTCACTTGCACCTCGTTGAGGCTGGCAGGTTGGCAAGGGCAGCCAGGGAGGGCAGGAGGATGGCAGTGGCTCCCCAGCCGTGATCGCGGCATGTAAGACAGGAGGGGAAGAGTCACTGCCAAGTAGGGCGGTGTAAGGCAGAGGACGCATGCCAGTGGGTTATAAGCCATCTGTGTCAGTGCACATGTAACCTGAGCTCCCCCAGTGTGTACTTAGTCCCCGTCTGGCAGGGAAGGTGCGCGCTTGCTGCCAGCCCTCCGATCCGGCCGAAGTCGCAGGAAAAAGTGCTGCTGCCATATTCCTCCGCACCTGCTTTCTGCCCAGACCTGCTGGAGATGGGGCTGCCGGGAGGGAGGACAAAATGGCTCTTTGCTCTGTGATGCCCCAGCCAAGCTCCCTGCTGAACTCTGCAGGGGCCAGCAGGTGAGGAGCCAAAGTCCCTGTGCCCACAGCGAGCATGGGAATGAGCTGCAGGAAGCCCGGGGAGGCCTGAGCTCACCTGTCCCCTGCCCGGCATTATGCTATTGCAGCATCTTCTGGAGGGGGTTTTCTAATTACCATTTGTCAGCTCTGAAACGCCCCGTGTGTTGTGCAAAAATCTGACTTGCTGAACACCTGCATTTGCAAAAGTCGGACATTCATGGTGCTGCCAGGGGGTGAGCTGAGAAGAAGGTTACTGTTGGCTTTTGGGTTGCCAACGGGCAGGATCTGGCAACCCTCGGCAAAGGGCACAGATTGCATCTGCCCATGCTACGTGCAGTAGGATTTCCTTTTTGCAGAGGGAATTGCAGCAAAACAAATGAAGCAACCGAGGGAAAATGTAGCTGCGTGCACCTAGTGTATCAGCCCTGCCCAGAGTTACAAAAAAAAAGACAGAGGGTAATGAAGGGAGTAAAAGGACAGCTAGCCTTCCTGTTTTACAAAGGAGTGGGCAAGCGAGACTAAATGGCGTTGTCATGATGTCTCATTTTCTTCAGAATCAGGGGTTAGCAGATGTCTTCCCCTCGAAAAGGAACAGGGCAAAGAAATGGATCTTTGTCTCTTTAAGATGAGACGAACTGCCACTCTTAGTCATATATCTTTACTGCACCCTAGGGTTATAAAAACATACATCTTCATTTTGAAAGTCTTTTATTACATCCATAAACATCAGATTGCAGCTGACTGTTCCCTGGATGAGAATGTCCTAGTACTTCAAGTGAGTTTTGACAGGGGGAGGGAGTGAAAGTAAGATTGTTGGGGGTTTTTTTACTGGAACAGTGTTTATAGGGAACTTGTCAGTCTCTGGCATACTACAGCCACTGTGGGAGAGCTGAGCAGCACGGAAGTGAGAGGACACAGTTTTCTCTGCTTATTTNATCCATAAACATCAGATTGCAGCTGACTGTTCCCTGGATGAGAATGTCCTAGTACTTCAAGTGAGTTTTGACAGGGGGAGGGAGTGAAAGTAAGATTGTTGGGGGTTTTTTTACTGGAACAGTGTTTATAGGGAACTTGTCAGTCTCTGGCATACTACAGCCACTGTGGGAGAGCTGAGCAGCACGGAAGTGAGAGGACACGGTTTTCTCTGCTTATTTGCGCTGTTGGACTCAGGTACCATCCCAGGTGCTGCATACGGTAAGTTTCCCTCCTGTCTTAAATAGGACAGAGCATTTGCTTTGTTTCAGCGTTTGGGTTTTCAAATGGGTTTTGTGAGAAAACTTAAAAATGGGTCTCTGTGAAAAGAACTAATCTCTTCGTTTGCTCTGCTAGCCACTCCTCTGGGAGTCAGATCGCAGGAAAAAAAAATAGAGATAATTAGATCTGAGACTTTCAGAGCACAGAGTGCTCGCTCCAGTTCAGAGACATGGGGGTAACAGCCAAATTGTTTTGACCAGAAAAGCGAATGCCCTTGACAAGTATTTCTGACTTCTCTAATACCTGAGGAATTGCAGATCCTTTCAACAGGTATAAGAGCTATTATTTAGGAATGCATTGTAAATGCTGGGCTGTATTTCTGTCTGATGTGTTTTGCCTGGGTGATTGCACTTGTGAGGCATCGTGCTCCCTCAGGCAAGTGCAAGAAGCAGCTTCAGAAATGCCATCGGAGTATTTCTACGTAGGGTATGAATGGGTATTCTGTAATCTGCAGAGTGTATATGACAGCATGCAATGTTTCCGCTCCTTGAGCATGAGAAACCAAGAGTATATCCACATTGCACGCATGAGAATGACTGCAGCACAGTGCAGTTTAAATTAGCTGGTGGGGGAAAGGTGAGAGCAATCTCGAAACAGCAGCTCACAGCTCAGCAAAGGTGGTTTACACTTCCCCTGTCTGTGTAAATACAGTGTGGACAAACTGAAAGATGGGAGAACACTGCCGTCATGCTTCTTCCTTCCTAAAGTGTACTGTCCCTCAAAATCTAGAGTCTTGTTGCAAGGACTCGTTTGCTTTTCCCCGCGTTAGCGATTGCAATCCTGTGATGATCCCGGGAAGGGGCTGGGGCTTCACCAGGCTGACTTTCCCGAGCCTGCTGAAGCACCCGAGCGCTGGAGTTGGCAGTGGGCGAGGTGGGAAGCTGCCAGCACGAGTGCTCCCAGCGCCGACGCTGCCGCAGCAGCTCAGGCAGCGATAGGATCCCCACGGGATCCCTGCGGCAGCTCTGTCCAAGTTATGTTCTCAAGGGGAAAGGGGCAGGGAAACTTATGCCCTGCAGTGTCCATCCCACAAACCAGGAAGGGTGGACCTCAGTCTGCAAGGACGGTCACTTTGGCATCTCATGTTTGCCTGAAGTTTATCTATAGCAGTACAATCCTTATGAATTTGCACCAAAAAATTGGTCTCCAGGATAATGTCCCAGTGTAAATCTGAAAGGCAGGCTGGATGTTCTTACGTTCATAAACTGTTGCGTTATTCATGGGTAGTCTGGCACAGTATGCTAATGGTGTGGAGGCAGTCCTTGTGAGACAGACGTTCGAAAGCAGACGGAGATTCTGGGTGTCCCACCCAAGAAATGCAAAAGGGGTCTCATTTCCGGAGAGTGCTGCCTTAAAACAAGCCACCTCTCAGAGACTCAGCACCCCCAAAAAAACCTTCTGAGAAACCTTGACTGCAATCTGCAGGCAGAGGAGGGCAGGTGAGATGAGGAGCGTTCCCGAATGCTGTCACTGTTCAAAGGAGCAGAATGACTTTTTGGCTAAACGCCTCACTGTAAGAGCTGGAAGTCTGGGGATGCCACTTTGCAGGGAGGTTTCCTCTGTCATTTTCTGTTATGTGTCCCTCCTGTTTCTTTCAGAAAAAGAAGAATTGTTCCAGAATTTATTGGGACAGATTGCTGAGCAGTTCTCAAGGTAAGAAACTGAACATCATTATTAATTTAAAATCCTATTTCTTTGATCAGCCTTAAGTGAAATTTTCACAGGAGGCAGAGGGGCATTTAAGATCCCTTTCAAATCCCACTCTTCCTGCCAAATTTAGGCTCGGTACACACATTGCTTCCTGCTGTTAGCAATACGGTAGCTTAAAGCAAAAGCGATTTTGGTGATTTTCTTTGATCTAAAAAGGAGATCAAGTAGGAAATATAAATGTTCTTATTGTGCTCCTGCCCTCTTAGGAAGCAAAAGAAATGCTTCTTCATTGAACAGTCAAACATGTCTCTCCTCCGAGACGATTTCTCAACATCTGTACAGCTGCTTAGTTTATTCTAGCTGGTTTCAATAAGATAGATCAATCCCACCACAGCTCGGCAAATCACCAACATAACTCAGAAGGAGGAAGACTTCAGAGCACGCAGACACCAAGATGCTGCTGTTAGGCAAAGCACTGTCAATTTAACTTTGCTTCCCTGGGGGGTACAATAACAAGCCACTGCCGAGAGAGGGGTGATGAAGTTTTGCAGACACAACATTCCCAGGGCCGTAACAAAATAAATTGTTGTTAATTTTTTTGAAAATTAAACCCGGGTGTATTTTCTGCCCAAATTTTAGTATTTCCGTGGAAAAATTTCTTTTCCTTTCGGCAACTGCAGTTGGACAGATCAATCCTCTGAAAAATATAGACATTTCTAGCAGAAGTCCTTTGTACCTAGGGTAGGTGCGGCAGTAAATGTATAACATTAATACATGAGGGTTTTCTTTTCAGGGTTTTTAAAATCAATGAGCTGAAAACGGAAGTAGCTAATCACTTGGCAATGCTGGAGAAAAAGGTTGAATGTGAGTGTCCCTTTCTTCATATCGCAGTGGGAACCGGTGTCTCAGAACCCCCCGCCCCCCCACCTCACTGCCCTCATTGTACCCTGCTCTGCCCCGCTCCTCACGGCCCCTCTGCTTTCTCCAGTCGCTCGTAATTTGGCCGGCCTTGACCCTGAAAGGCCACAGGCCAGCCCAGGGTGAGTCGTGGGGAAGGTAGGAGCCCATGGTGGCTCCCACTGGTGGGACGAAGCCAGGGAGGGGCGTCTGGAGATGCAGGCACCCAGAACGCCTCCCAGCCTCCCGTCTGAGGGGCCGTCAAGCCCTCTGCCGAGCTTTGGGCCCGGGGCCTGCACCCTGCCGCTACCACATCCCTGCGGCAGAAGGTCTCCACTGCCCACCTCCCCAATCCCCACCTCCAAGCCCCTCGGCCTGCGCCACCACCCCCCTCCACTCCCGCCCCAGCTCCATCCCCTGTCACCCTCTCAGCACCCAGCTCTGCACGGGCACTCCCTGCCAAACACCGCCCCCTCCCCCCACCCCAGCACACCCAGGGCCTATCCTTCTCTCTATGATAAGTCGGATACACATGCAGGTCCAGCGTGCTGTCTTGCAGAGAGACTTACACTTTCACAAACGCATTTGCCAGACACTTTCTCTTTTCAGAAACGCATTTGCCGCGTGTGAAGCGGTCAGGTCGGCCCTCACCGCTGGCCGAGGCCCAACGACAGCACTGAGACTTGACCGTATTTCTCTGCTCGGTGTCATGGCGCTCGCCTTCCTCTGCTGGGGAGGGGGCCGACGTGGGTCGAGGCCTTTACCCACAGCGTGTGCACGTGCATACTACACATGCTGCGCAAATGCACCGAGCTGTCCGTAAATGGGCAGCGTAGGATGTGCTGCGATGCAGCCAGAGGGCACAGCCTGTTGTCCGTCGAGGCAGTGATTTCTGGGCTGTGAACACGGGGGTTCACCCTTCACTGGCCACACTGCCTGGCAGACTACTAGGCTGCATCAATTTCCTCACTCGTTCAGTGTGTTAACAGTAACACAACCATGTTCGGTTACTGCGCAACAACCAAGTTAAGTTCATCTGGTCAAAGAGCTCCTTTTCAGTTTTTTTGGTTTTATTTTTCCCCTAGGTAGCATCTGACTTGTTTTTCAGTATATTAAGCAGAAGACAGGTCCTAGAAAGGCAGGGAAGGGGTACGGATAACGCACTGTCACCCAGCTCCGTTTTGACACCCAAGGCCACATCCTCGCAGCATTTAAGCCAGGAGCAGGGAGAGCCTTCCCCAGCACTGCAGCTGCAGAAAGAACTTTCTCACTAGAACTGGCTGGGGGAAAAAAAATGTTAGTGGTTCATGGAAGAAGTTGTTTTCTTAAAATTTCCCCTGACCAGAAGCTACCTTGACCCTGCAGCTGCTCAGCGAGACTGATGCCTTTGTTGGCAGGGAGAGGAAAAAATGTCCTTATTCAAAGAGCAGCTGCAGGGGAACCTCCCCCAGGGGCCACCCCAGCCACAGGCTCCCGGTGCAGTGGGAGCCCTCCAGCAACATCCATGGAGGGGACAACCTGCGGCATGCCCACCCCCAGGACAGACCTCTGCAAGGAGCCTGGGTAGCAATCCTTCCCTGTCTGCTTGGCTGCAGTTTACCAAAGGCTCCGCTAATTTATTCTTTTGTGCAAAACTAAAAAAAAACAGAAAGAAAATGAAAAAAGAAAAATTCGCTCAGTCACTCTGCATTTTCTGTGAAACTTCTGACCAACTCCAGTCCTCGGGACTAAATGCTGCGGACCGGAGCAAATGAGGCAAGCTTTCCTGTGGGTTTTCCTATCCCCTTGGCAGCCCAGACAAGCAACTCTCCCAGCCAGCTAGGGGCTGCTTTTAGCCGCTGGCTATCCCCAATGACCCCCTGGGCCCTGGCTGCACCCTGCACACACGCTGCCTTTCAGCACTGGCAGCCTGTGGTGGTGGAGGGAGATGACGAAGATCCGCGAGGCGATGTCGGCGGGGAAGAGTTGTCTGCTTGCACTCCCCGGCACTTTATTGCTGGTTTAGGAAAGGCAGCCTACCCGGAGCTGCCGTGCTGTGCAGGTGAACAGAAATCAGTGGTCCCCAGATGAGGCTTCTTTCTGTAAGTGGGTGTCACTGCTGATGGAAATAGCAGCAGATGTAGCAATCTGCTGCCATTCTGCCTGAGCGCTCGCCATCCCATCTCCAGCAGCCTCAGCCCGTGGGAAGGAGCTCCCTGGGTTGCCTGTCTACGAGTGCACCCATCTGCTCAAAATTGGACTTCCAGAATTTGCAACAGAGCCAAATCTGCAACATTTTGAAATAATCCCAGGCTTTCATGTTTAAAAAGCAAAACTGTGAGAGAAAGGGAGTGTCCTGCCTCCATACTCAAGCTCGGCTCCCAGAGGTTCCTTTAATAGCTGTGTTTCAGTGCCGGATTCAGCCCAAGGATTTCTTTAGACAGCACAGGGTCTTTTCAGAAGGTGTTTCTTGCTGCAGAATAATATAATGGGCCCTTAATCAGTGCACATGACAAGGCCATTTATCATTTGCAAGCCAAATGTGAAAAGGATTGTGCTTTTGTTTTGCCTTTTCTTCTGCCTCCTTTGGAGATCCCTTTTTCACCACTTTCACATGTGATTTCCAGGATTTCTTCCCCAGAGGGGACATGTGTGTGGGTATAAGTGCTCCTGACAGCCCTACATCTGCACCTCACATGAAATGTTCTCAGCTTCCTTCCCATTACTGTCTAGAGACTGCATCAGAGAGATGTGTTTTCAAGGAGCCAAATCTTTTAGCTGACTTTTTAAATCCCATCCAAAGCTTGTCGCTTCCCCTTGGAAAACGCATCCACACAGGGCAAGTGCTGGGAATGCTTACTCTGCATCGAGTGCTTCATTGACTGCTCTGCTCCAGTGTTCGCACAGCAGCCCACACATGAATAAGGAAGCTGGCAAAAACCCTTTACAATTTGTAAGCATCTCACATCTACCTTAAGAAAATAATTATGCAAATTCTCTGCTCCCCTGGAGAGGTTTTGGAAGAAAACTAAAGAGACGCAATACGAAAAAATGCTCAGGGCTGCCATTTTGCACCATAACTTCTCTTCTCTCTGCAGTTGCCTGCCCCAACACCCTGTCAGTCTGATAACTCTGCTTTGCTCCCACTGCTTCAAACAGGCACCAGCCACCATTTAGACAGCTTGGCAAATGGGTTACCCACAAAATTCTCCCAGATTAATACACCACGGTGGAACATAGCAGCGCAGGGCCTGCAGATCAGCTGCCGCTGGTCACCGGCAGTTGAACCAAGTACCCAAAAAAGTGCAGCCAGATACCCAGAATGAAGTTATTGAATAAGCAGGACAGCATCTTGCCTGTATCATCACATTGCGATCACCCAAAGAAATGGATTGTAACGATGCTAGACAAGAAAACATTAATCTGGAAATGGGATTTTTAAGTGGAGGGTATCCCTTTAATCAGGCGTAAATCAAAACCCTTTCCCTTTCCTCTCCTAATACGTGGTATTTTGGACACGGTTCATATACCTGTGTTTTTCCCCTTTCCCAGTCCCAGCAGCAATCATCTTTGTTGTTACTAGCATAAAGAAAACAAAACTGAGATCTCTGCTTATCTACAGAGTTGTGCCCTTCCAAGGCACTTTTTTATCCCTTATATGCTACCCTCCATATAAGTATGATTTTGACTATTATTTTCTAAGAAAGTAACTGAATACTGATCGTACGATCACACGGTCCCTCAAGTTCCCTGAACCACAGCTTGTCCATGCAAACAATGAGTTCAGTAAACAAATGAGCTGTGAAATGATTGCATGTGAATGTCATGTGCTTAATAAATGGTGCTGTATTATGTCCTTAAGCATGCTGATGGTTGGGCGAGAGGGAAATAAAAGGGAGAATATTCTCATACTTGTACTGCGTTAGGTTCTCATGGCTATGTGGGATGAAGTGCATTGCTGCATAAACAGGCAATCAAACTTTTTGCCTTGGGCTCTCATAATTACGTACAGCAGGGGAATATAGGACTTTTTGTGCTGCATGCAGAAATAACCTTTGATTACAAAATTGATTGGCAAATAGAAGTGACAGATCTTCAATACCTAAAAAAAAAAAGTTTAATCAATCGTTAGAGCAAAACTTTTCAACATTTCTCTCTCTCTCCCCTGCATTCTCACTTTGGTTTCTCTGTATCTAGCAATGCCTCTCAGAGCTTCTTAACGCTCTGCATGAACTTTCAAATTAAAATCTTTTATCTTAATGGGAATTCTAATCCTACCAGGAGGTGTTTGCCTAGCTGCGCTTATCATCCCATCATGGGTGGGATTTTTATTTGCTCAGGATTTCCTTTGATTTCTGTGTTCTACAGCAGAGAAGTGAAGGCACCAGAACAGCTGAATGCTGCTTACAATCGTGGAAAAGCTGAGACGTTATAGTCATTCTGTGAATTAAAATACTGCAGCTATTATCTAAAATTGGCAGCAGGGAATTCCTACAGGTTTTCAAGATATATTGCTTTGGCAGCACCTGCGTGTGTGAGAACTGGGGCAGACTGTAAGAGCTTGCTGGCTCACTGGACAACCCCACTGTCAAAGCCCTTTGAAATTTTGCACAATTGTGAAACAAGATCCTTCGACTTTCGCCATGGTAACACCCCTGTTGTTTTCCTTTGTTGACAGTGGAAGGCCTGAAAGTAGTGGAGATTGAGAAATGCAAGAGCGACATTAAAAAGATGAAGGAGGAAATGGCAGCAAGAAGCAGCAGGTAAGTTCTGCTTTGGACCCAACCAAAGGAATAAGCATCTGGTTTCAATCCCTAATGCAATGTTGTTGCAGAATTGAGTTACTTTCTGGGCTTAGAAGTAAAGGAGCAAGGAAACCAATAACCATTAAGGACAGCAGCTTTAATTTAACATTAGAAGAACTACAGCCATTCATCAGTTAAAATAGCTCAGGCCACGGGACTAGAGAAAAAGGTCTTGCAACAAAGAGTTATTTTTCACCATACAGAATAAGAATTCTTCACCCCAGTTTACTGGGAGAGAGGGAATGGGAAAAGAACTTCTGTGTAGTCCAGTGTTTGGTTGGGAACAAAGATAATACTCATATCAGCTGCAATATATTCTGGGAAAATATCAAATACATATGTAGGCAGCTCTTCTAATTATGATCTCATGCTATTATAAAACATCCATTTCAAATTCAAAAAGAAATTCAGAATTTACTTTCTAATTCAAGGGCTCACTGTGATTGTGAAGCTTGGTTTCGCTGTAATTAAAACAACAGCAGAAAAAATTGCATTTTATACAGTGCGCGGTCTCAGCTGGAAAGTCTGCCTCTTGTGTCACTGAAATATCCCATTAGGACAAACAAATCATCACTGTAAGATTATGAATACTCCCGGAAGGTTGCTGAAGAGGGATATACCACATTGCTCAATGTGGGTGAAGGTGGGTTTTCTCAGCAAATGTAATTAGGCTATCTTGACAGCATCTCCATTTTCCTAATTTGGGGTCAAATTCTCTGACCTTTAATCAAAGCTATTTCCTATTGAGGGCAATGGGAGATTTGCTAAAAGAATTAGGCTTTGTAATCACTCGTGTTTATAAATTTTGCTATCCCGATATGTCAGGAGGCATCGTGTTAATATATTCCTATTAAGTTTAAGGCCAAATTCAGCTAAAATACTTGCATAAATGCAGAGTAACATTATTAACCTCATATCTGCTCCAGATTTATACCAGTAGGATGGATTGCAGTTTACCCTGTGACTTTCATCATTTCTTGTGCGACGTGTGTGAGGAAATCTCATTAGAAAAATCAGAACTCACATTGGCAGCAAATGCAAAAACATGTATGCTGATTTGTGCTGGGTGTGATGTGAATAGTATGTGTGCCCGTGCATGCTACTTTTTACTTTTCTTCAGCTGTTGTAGGGAGTTGGGAGAGCTGCATTTATGAGCATAGTGACGCACAGGCAGATAGGGAATTAAAACAAAAAAAAAAGGAGTTATGGCGATTTCACATTCGCCCAGTTGCTGCCACACACATCAGGAAGTACAAGACTGTCCCAGCAGCAGCCATGACTCATTCCTGTCCCAGATCTTGTCACCTTACAATCTATATTTTCTAGTATAAACAGTAATCTGTTAACAAGAAAAACAGGAATGGGCAGTGCTACATCTGCTCAGTGCAGCCGGTTCCAGCTGAGGTGTAGTTGTCACCGAGGACTCGTAGTGAGATACGGCAGCTGCCAAAAGCCAGAGACCAGCATGGAGCATGATGTTGGAAAGCTGTGGTAAAAACCAGTGCAGTGCTCAGCAGCAGGTAGTGCTGGGCACAGATGCCCAAGCCAGCTTGCTTTTAGCTCACACTGCACAGCTGCTTTGGCTGAAGCAGGAGCCTAACTTGCTCTGCTCAGCATCGCTTTTTGCCATATCGGTGTGGCAGCTACCTGTCACAGCTCTTCTTGGCTGCCTTGAGCTGGGTCTTCCTCCTCCCAGCTGCATAAAAGCTCCTTGCAAAAAATTCCACCCATTTTACCTGTACCCTAAGGTCTTGGGTCTTTATGCAGCAGCTAGATGTGGCTAGGTTCAGCATATAACCAGGGGTTGCTAGGAGTTACCTGTTTTTGCTGTAAGATTGAGGAGAGGATGCTCCTTGGGGGCTGACCATTAAGAGGGATCCCATCAGGAGCTGCCGAGGAATCAACTGTGGTTCCTTATTCCCCAAGCAACCACAGCCCCGCAGGAGCCATGCCACTAGCCCACTGTGACCCCAGCCGAGGGGTGCTTCACCTCAGAGCAGCTAAGCAAGCTCTCTCCCACTTGCGTGAGATACGTGCATGCTGGGGGTGAGGGGACAGAGGCATCCCAGGGCACATGGAAATGGTTTTGCTCCTATTTAGACTTGTCATTCCTTGTGCAATGTCATTTGCTAGATAATGCATTATAGTTGCAATTAGAGATCACATCTAATTTTAATTAATGTAAGTAAGTATGTGTGAGTGCATATATTCCTTCAGTGTACACTGTGTATTCTTGTATGTTTACATATTCTTGCATTTGCTGTTACATTACCAAACGACAGGTTAAGGATGAACAGCTAGGTTTTCAAAAGTCATCACGCACAGTGAATTGTGCATCTCTCCTCTTCAGAAGAGCAAATTCCCTCCAATTCCTTTTTTCGCTAGTCTGCTTTTTGCGCTCACCACTGGCAGACGCTAATAATGTTATAGCGTCATTTAAAGTCATGAGCATTTGCAGATACAGTTTTGCATTTGTAAAGGTCTGATGCATCCTGGCTCTGGTGTGTTCCCCAGTGTGGTAGGATGAAGGTTTTGATGTCTTACTCCAGCTGGCAATTACGGATAGTTGGCTGACCCTCAGCTAACCCTGGCAGCCAGCTCCAATTAGGGCAAGGAATGCCCCAATCTCACTATTTTTATCCTACTAATACCGCTCACAGTGGAGTTTTGAGGAAACGGCTTTAGAAACAATTAAGATGATAGCTTTTCACCAACTGAGGATCTCCTTAAACAGGGCAGGAAACGGCAGCTTGTTGAAGCCAGCTGACCACCATGAACTATAAGATGACATAGCTTTCACAGGATTCAGACAACACAGTCGGAAATTATAGCAGACATCAGTGTTAAGAGGAGAAAAGAAAGGAGACCCGGGCCAATTTCCAGCAGAGAAAAGAAGTACTAAAAAGAGATGCAACACAGAATATGTGAAATAATTTAAAAAGGGACAAATAAAGTTAATGGAATACTTTGGTTGGCTTCTTTTAGGGAGTTTCTTTTAGCTTCATTTGGCAGGAGGCTTGAAAAATGAGAAAGGATAATCCAAATGGTAGGACTACAGGGATAAATGCAAAATGCAAGCAGATCAACGTCACATGAGAGTTATTAAAGTTCATGTGACCAACTACCTGGGACACACGTGTTGAATTAAAGTATGACGATTGCCGTGGGTGATATCACAGAAGTCTCAGTTTTATTGTTCTCCCTGTGACTGTAAGGCAAGAAACTGTTCTCGCACTGCAATGCAGCAACCTTAGGTGTTCTGTAAAGGCTGTAGGGCTGGTGTGCACCTCCCACCGTCATGGTCCTCTTGATTAGATGAGATAGATAGCATCAGCTTGGCTCTTCAACGTGAAGAGGAAGGAAGAGTAGATAACTGGCAGTGAATGCTGGTGTTAACAACCAGACAAGTGTTAATCACCTATAATTACTGGCAGTGCCTCCCTTCCTCGAGGACTGAGGAGCCCCGCAGACTGTGTCTGCCAAATCTGTGCCTCACTGCTCTTGTCCCACTTGAAGGGCAGCAGGCAAGATGGTCATGCCATCAAAATGGATCGTCCTACCCAAGCTTTTATGAGGCCTGGAGCTGGGCTGCAATAAGGCTCAGTGGGTGTCTACACTAGTAAATAAGAATAGCTATGCCAGTGTCCATACTCAGCATGGCCCCTGGCAGGACTCTGCCATCCTCGGACAGCTATGCCTGCCACAGGACAGCAAGCTGCTTGCTGAAAGGAAAGTTAATTGGTTTAAGCAGAAGTGATTGGGTATCCATGGATGCATGCCTGATGACAGATGCTCCTCTCTTGAATTGAAATAGACAGAAAAGAGGCGATACGGGTGTTGCACAAGGTGAGAAAACCCTAAAGAGGATCACACTTTTAAAGCATTTGAGCAACACCACATTAGAAAGGGAGAGGTTGGGGAGTGGGGTAATTCTCCAAGTGATGCCTACTGAGAGACCAGAGTATTTCCGGCATTTTTCAAGGCACTGTTGTTCTGGTCCCACGATGTTAAGAGCTGAATATTTCATTTCAGGACTAGCTGTCCCTGCAAGTACAGCTTTTTGGATGAAAACAAGAGGCCGACTCCCCGGCGGGATGTACCATCCTACCCAAAGGTACCACGAAATGCTTGCTCTTCCCAGAATCCTACCACACGCTTGCCATCCTGACAAATGCTGGTTTACAACGCGTGACTCCCTAGCCATCTACCTCCTAGTTATTCTAAATCCAAGGCCTGATCAAAAATCCCTGGAAGCCAATGGAAAAAGCTGTCATTGCCTGCGGTGACTTAAAGTTGGATCCTCAGTAGTCTTTAATACTTGAAAGCTCATTAGTGTTTGAAATGTTAATGAACATTTTGCATTCGTCAACATTTAATGCTCTTTTGTCTAGTTGTATTTGTTTAATCTCCATGCTTATAGCAAACAATCAAAAATAGCCTATAATGTTGTATTCTAATTGAAAATAGTGCTGCTGCCTGTTTTCTCCTAATGGATTATTTTTTAATTTAAAAAATAATTTATGGAGATGCTTCACCTAGGGGAAAAAAGAGAAAATGCGACATTGGATTCTCTCCAGAATGATTCATTGTCCCTGTGAAAATGAGTTAGTGTATTTGCTAGAGAAAACAGTAATGCTTAAAGAAAAATGTCTACTGGGCAAGTACAAGTGCAAACCCACAGTGATGAATGAGGCTGAAACCGTGAAGTGCACAGGATCTTTGTTCCTAGCACCGGCAGTCTTTGCCCACAGGAATTACTCAAAGCTGCTGCATTATATCTGCTCAGTGTCCAGCTCACACCTTGACAAAACACTGGCTCACACATGTGCAAATCATAGTTTAACAGTGGGCATTTGCTTCCATGCATCAAAGCTGGCTCAGCCGCTCCGAAGGTCCCGTGTGATGCAGGTGTATGGTATGGATATGCATCCTTGCATATTTGTCTTCAGAGCCTTACAGAGCAACGAATTATAAGTTCTGCTGTTTGTTCTGCTCTGCCTAGCAAATGTGACATCTAGGACTCTGAAGCAGACATCATGAAACTTACATTTCTTTTAATTAACTTTTGCCCAAAAGGCTTGTGCTCCTGACACTAACACGTTTCTGCAAAACTTACCAGTTCTAAACCAGATTTTTTATAAGTATGCACGTCAGATCAAAGTTTGATGTACTGCTATGACATTAGGAACTTGAATTAGCAGCAAGTGCTACAAAGAGTTGTAAACTGGTAGTCTGTATTTCTGTATTATCCCTAGACCAAAGCTCATAGGACTTTTGATTTTAGGAGTTTGGATTCTCTTTGACAGATTTGCAAAATTTGTTACCAGTTGTCAGGTGCTGGATATGTCCAATGTCAGTGAGGCTAGGAAGTGATGAGTACACTGAAAGAAGATGTCTTTACAATGCTGTTATCAAATAACAAATCTGTACTGCTAATTCACAGTGTTCTTACAGAACATCATATTAAATATACATTGTACATGCAAATGCCAAAATCAGTGCCTTCTCAAGAAGGAAAATTAATCTTCAGTATTATTCTTCCTTGGATTAAGTATCAACAATTTGATGGCTCAGAAAATTTCATTCACCTGCTCGGTACAGTAAGCCCAAACGAATTACAGACAGCGATGGTAAATGGGCCAATTGAAGCTACAAGGTTTTTGTGTCCCAGAAAGGCTCTGATCAATAGAGGCTTGAAAAGATGAATCGGTAGAGTCCAGATGTCCCCTGGTCTTTTAACCCTCCACATTCCTTTTTTTTCATTTTGTATACAAATCATAAACTGCCGATGAGCTTGATTTTATTTTAAGCCTCTGAGAGTAATGATAAAAAATCACTTGAATCTTGCAGGCTGACAACCAATTTGAAAATGTGAGCGTTCTTGAAAAAATACTCAAAATGAGAGCATAAATCATCTGGAAGTAAATATATCATATCCACCAGCTAATTTAACACTGTAAGCATAGACACTTCACACCATCCAGCCATGACTGGCTGCATTGAATATTGCTGATGCTCTGCAGGCAGCAGAACCCATGCAGCCGGGGACAGATCTGTGCCCTCTGCCCTGTGCCCTTTATAGCCCCGTGCTGGATTTACCCACAATCCCATCCATAACACCTCTGCTCTCCTCCCTTTTCTTCCAAACCTTCCACCTCCTTGCTCTGCAAGGATCTCCACCGATCAGCGGCCTGCTGTGTGGGCATCCTGGTGTGACCATGAGCAGCTGGTGGGGAGGGGTGGGCTGATCGATTGCTCTCTCCTTGGGAAATATGGCTAAAGCAATGGCTAAAGCCCACGTGAATGGGACCCCGGGACTCCCAAGGACATGCCAATAGCAGGTCCCGTGCCAGGGTGGGGGACCCTTACTTACAGCGACTGCCTTTTTGTCTGCAGTACATGCTGTCCCAGGAGACCATTGAAGCACTTCGGAAACCAACCTTTGACGTCTGGCTGTGGGAGCCCAACGAGGTACAGATGCCATGTTAGCTGGGTTAGCACTCTTTCTGAGAGACAAGACTAGAAGAGCCCTTTGAGATGGTCTGCGGCGCTTTTCCCCTTTTCTGCCTCTTACTCTGTATAGTTTTTTTATTTTCATATCACACCAGAATGCAGTACTTTTTCCTAATAGATGCCGGACAGATTATTCGGATTATCGTATCCTGACTCCTCTTTATTTTTTCTTTAATCTTTTCCTAGTCATGTCCCACAACAACTGGTGCATTGTCATTACTGGCACGTGAGTTCTCTCGTGCCATTTTATCTGAACAAACTGATCCCTAGCAAAGTGTATGCTTAAGCACATCATCAATAACTCCACCCAAATCAATAAAGCACTGTGCTGCTGTGTGAAGCAAGGCAGAGGGGCGTGCATTGATTCACAGCCTTTTAGGCAAGGGTTTTTTCTGTGGTGTATTCTGAAGAGGTTGCAAAGCTGCATGCACAGCCTATTAGTATTTCTTATTGCTTCGTTTTCTTATTTTTCTTACTACTATTGCTATTTTTCTTATTGCTATTAGTATTATTCACTGTTCATCATTTGTATTGCGGAAGGTTCTTGAAGGCCCATGTGTAAACCTCTGTAGAAACATGAAGGAGAAGGATGTTTCTGTAATGGCTATATTATACTGTAATGTAAAACTAGATTCAGCAAATACAAACAAATCTCACCTAGGAAAAATGTAAGGGAGAACAGGACTAAAGCAGGGTTTTAGTGTTGGATTTTTCCCAAGGGAAGGATTGGGTGATTCTAGCAGCACTCCCAGCAGCAATCACCTTAATTACCTTCTCAGTCAGGTGTTGTGCATACAAGAGCCATTCTGGTTCAGCACCTGTAGATCAACACAAGAAGGAAAAATTTCCCATACCTCACCCACTGTAACAGCACATTTCCTTCAGGATATTTCATCTGGCCGGTACAGTGACAGAAGGACTCTCTGGTGGTTTTAGGTCCACCTCCCATTCACACGGGCTGGCAGAGTTTCCCTTGTTTGGTCCATGCCAAGCTGAGGCTGGTGCTCTGCAGTTACTGCTCCTTCTCCAGCCCCTTTTCTCTGTACCACAGCCATACAACTTCTCAGACAAAATGGCTCACTCCCAGCTTTTGAATGCCTGTCAGGTCTTTACAGCAAGAGAAAATTACAACCTGCCAGGTGGACCATAACACTGTTGGCTCATTGTTGTTCTGACTATTAAGAAAGAATAGGGAGAGACAAAAAACATTATCCACGGATTCTTGTGTGCTGAGGCATAGTATTTTAGCACAGTAAGTCATTCAGAGTACTAGGAAACACTATATGGTGGCATGAAAGAGGCTAACAAGAGGGTGCGGAGATTAGACATGCCCTGCAAGCGCTGCTCAGAAATAAGATACTGCACAAACTCCTGTGAGCTGAGCACCATATGGGTTTATCTCACCCTTTTAGCTCCGGTTTATGTTTACAGAGAACACTTCAATTCTGTCAGTGCTCGTTTAGCAATGAGCATTTGCCCACATGCTCAATGTGGGGCAGGCAGGTTATAAACCATAGTCTTCTGTAAGCAAATCAATAATGTTGTTCTCTGCAGCATCTCGGTAAACAGAGCTACACAGCAAGCTTGCATTCTCTTTCTCAAATGCCTGCTCACTTTCAGGCCTTAGAAGAGCCCAATATTCAAGCTTTTGCTGTTGACCAAGAAAGCTAAAAATGAAGAGGAGATTCTCATGTGTTCAGGGGCAGGAGCTTTGGGACTCAAGAGTCACCCTGCCACTCACCCAAAGCTCTCTTGGCAACACCTGGAGGGAGACAGGCATTTCTGAGGGTAACTCAGCTCTTCTGGATCAAGTTTATTGTCTCAGAAAGTCATTTCTGAAACTATTGCAAAACGTATGTTCTACCTCAGGGACTAGGAACAAGACAAGGTGGTCTACAGCAAAACGTTGGCCTTGTGATCTGAGCACAATTCAACTCGTGACATTGTCCCCCAAGTCTTGCAGGAAAGTCTCTTTCTTCCTGTTCAGATGACTAAAAACCAGCCCCCTTGTTACTGCATGAACTATGTATACTCCCTGGATAAATATAAAGTTTCATTAGATGAAATCATTTTTCTGGAGAGTTTTTAAGAGTTTTAAATAACAGAAACCTACCTAAAAATGTCTCCAAGGCCGTATTTGTGACATTACACTCATCATGTTAAAGCTCCTGGTTCAGTCTACAGTCCAAGAACTGCATCTGCTAATATAATGGCTACATTTCAACCCCTGCAGATTTTGCCTTCAGAAATGGGGATGCAGATACATAAACTCCTGAACTCCTGGAAGCCTGTTCATTTCTCACTGGTGGCAGCTGTTAAGTGCCCAGACACATCAGACTGTCAGTGCCTTTCTTTTGCAAATATTTTCAAACCCAGAAGATTAACCCGGAGTGGTAGTGCTGAACTACCCGCATCCCCCTTCCTACCACAGAGCAGATGTTGTCTCAAAAGAGCATCCTGCCTTTGCTTTTCAGCCATTGGGATTCATAGTTACAGTTTATGGGAGTGGATAGTCACAAACCTGCTGCAATTTTGTAGTGTTGTAACAGGAGATCTTTTGTTAATCAAGAAATTTGAGTTAAGACAGCGGATTTAGGAACTCAAGAGAAGTCACAAGGAAAAAGATATTGCCACGTATCTAGAATAAATGTTTCTTTAAGCATCTCTTATTTTCTGCTGTCATGTTCTGTACAGCTAGGGCCTGATCCATTTCTGTACAGCTAGAGCCTTTGGAGTCAGTGGAAAAACTCCCACTGATTTCATTGAACGTTAGAACATATCCCAGCTGAATTAGAAAAATGGCAATACTTTTTTGTGAGAAGGAATTGCTATGATGATACACATGAATCACAGTTACTAAAGAGAGCTGGTGTGATTCAAAGCCCTGCACAAAACCTATGAAGTCAACAGCAATCTGTCTGCTTCAAAAAGCTTTCAGAACCTCTCTGTCTCCCCTCTTGCACTGTCTTTAATCATGCAATCTTTGAACATCTTTCTTTCATCTTAACAAGAGGGCTTTGCAATTATTCGATGGTCACAAGGAGGAAATTCACTCTGCAATGTATTGTAAAGTAAAGTGATACTTAACAAGCCAATAACCTATCTGTTCCCCACTGCAGATGCTGAGTTGTTTGGAACATATGTACCACGACCTTGGTTTGGTAAAAGACTTCAACATCAATCCTATCACATTAAAGAGGTGGTTGGTAAGTATTTCAACTTACTGATATTTGCAATTTTTCAAATTCAAAAATCAATAAACAAAACATTTAGTCATGGAATTAACTTGACTCACATGAGTAATCCCAATGAAAGCAGTTGACCTATACAAATTCTTAAAATTCAAGTACTTCAGCGAATGTTTGCATGCTTGTGGTAACAGACCACATTTTCTTAAACTGTTTTACATTTGTTTGCCGAGCTTTCTATTGCTGAAAGCAGTTCATTTCTGGTGAATGCACTTGGTACCTCATGTAAAGGGAGACGAGTGTCTTCACATATGCCCAAAAAAAGCCAGTATGCACAATAATCATTAGATATGCTAAATCACGGGGAGTAAAAGAGCAAGGCAGGAAGGAAAAGTAATTGCTGAGAAGTTAAATAACTTTCTTTGCCTTGTTTTTTAATGTTGAGCATGTTGCAGAGACACAAGACGTGACAGGACAAGGGGCAATGGGCACAAACTGGAACACAGGAAGTTCCACCTGAACATGAGGAGGAACTTCTTTACTGTGAGGGTGACAGAGCACTGGAACAGGCTGCCCAGAGAGGTTGTGGAGTCTCCTTCTCTGGAGATATTCAAAACCCACCTGGATGCATTCCTGTGCAACCTGCTCTAGGCTAACCTGCTTTAGCAGGGGGGTTGGACTAGATGATCTCTAGAGGTCCCTTCCAACCCCTACCATTCTATGATTCTATGATTCTATGATTCTATGATAAAGATGAGATCATACCAAAACTAAGATGTCTAAAGAAGAAACATGAAGTATTTAAAATCAATAAGTTATCAGGTCCAAGGGAGAGCATAAGATAGGATTTGCTAAAAAGCTGAAGAGTATATTGGCTTTCGCAGAAAAAAACATCATGTTCCTAGAGAACTGTAGAACAGTAAATATTTTACTCGTTGTTTAAAAAGGATCTAGGGATAGCCTGAAGAATTATGGTTAGTAAAACTTACATTTATACCTGACAAATTGATTGAAAAAATAATTGAAAACATCATTATGTGAAGTTCATTATACAGAGGTTTCATATGATTCCTGTAGCGAAGAATTGTATCTCATTAATCTCTTCTAATTACCTGAAGAGTATGGACAGAACAGAGGGAACTGTTTTACATGATTGATGTAGACTCCCAGAAAGGCCTGAATAAATTCCACAGATTCAGAAGGTGGCTAGAAAACACAAAGCAAAACACTGGATTCATCATATCACAAAGTACAGCAGGAGCAAAAAGCACCTGGGCATCGGTGTCCGCAGAGCAGTGACTGTCTCTGCTTGGAGTGCTGCTGCCGGCCGAAGCTGGCAAGGCATTAGGCTGACCAGAGACTGGAATAAGGGATTAAACGGACCGATGTCACCATGTCTTCATAGAAGGCATATGGCTTACCTGGAATTTATGCGTAGGACTGGTTGAGTCTTTTTAGAAACATGGTATGACTACATTAAAGGAGGTATAAAAAATGATCAAGACCTCGGAAATCTCTCCCTGAAGAAGGCAAATGAAAAGCTCAGTATTGTTGACCTTAGAAAGCAGCTGAACAGAAGGGGTGGGATGAAACTCAATACAATCAGGGCTAGCACAGAGCAGATAAAACAGAAAATTTCCTCCTCGTGTCTCACAGCCTGAAAACATGAGAAACAAGGTGATACGTCAACGCACATCAACATGCCACCCACACACATTGATGCAGGAAGCTTCCTGTTAGCTTTTATCTCCAACTAATTTGTTACCACTAGCATTTAAGACAGCCTTGTTCTGAACAATGAGGGGAGTTTATTATGTATTTTCTACAAAGGTAAGACAGGATGAGGTTTCCTTTCTTAAACAGTAGCTTCGCAGAAAGAAAGATGATTAAAAAAGGCCGCAAGGACTCTGCTTCGAACTGATACTTCCCCAGCCACAGTATGGGCACCAGTTTGAACTTAACCGGGTGAGAAAAAGCCACCTCATGCAAACGCTTGCTTTCTTGCTCCCACATCCACTGGCTACAGAAATGTTCCAGAAAGCGGAGGAAAGGATGACTAATACAACCCAGTTGCTCCAGCCCTTCAGTGCTCTGAGTCAGGAGACCCCTGGGATGCTCTGGGCTCCACTGCTGGATGTATACATTACATTCATGCAGTGTTGTACAGTGCCTGGCCATGACCACAATGTCCGTGTGGAGGCTGTGAGATACTGCCCACCACCTGTGAGCCTGGCTGTCAACCATATTGTACCATTCGTTATTAGTTTCAAAATAACGTAACATATTTTGAAAGCCTTTGGTACAGAATAATCTGAACAGCTTTTGCAATGAAGCCCTTAAATGCTGAATAAACATTGAAACCCCACAGTTCTCTTGACCTCATCCAGTGCTTTGAGGCTTTGTAGGAGTCAGGGCCCAGGCTGAAGGGTTTGATCCTGATGGGGCTTGAGGGTTCTTGAAGTAATTTCACTATTTAACAGGAGAAAAGGACATGAATTCCATCCATGTCATCCATTCAGGCTCAGTAATTGAAGCATGTGCATAAGGGCTTTCTAGGGTCCAGGGTACGGAGGATTCAGCAGAAGGGGTCCAGCGGTGCTCGCTGATGCTTGGCTGTTTTGTACAGGACAGAATATATGGCGCATTGCAAGAATTGCTGTGGCTTGTGTTATCCGAGCTGTGCCAGCTTCACTCAGCTAGCCCGGCTGACAGTAGTGAGGACATACAGAAAACCAGCTTTAGCTTGCATTTGTAACGAGGGCACATACCCAGGATCTGTAGAAAGGTAAACCACATGAAAATCAGTCCCATGTGCCTACAGGCCTAAATCTCTCCCATGCTGCCTAGCGTAGGAAATCCACACAGGTATGCTACTGCGTGTGCATTCACTTCTTCACTTTGCCAAACAACACATCCCAAAGAGCCACCTCTGAGCATTTGCAAATGGAGTAACTATGTTCCAGCCTTGAAGATTTCAAAGCTGCAATTTACATTCAGCAAGAGAGGGGAAGGGGATGTACTTCGAGTTCTTTACATACCCCAATGTCACCGTTTAACCACAGCATGGTTTGAAATATAAATTCAGGATGAGAGCACAGAGTCCTGTCTCAAGACTGAGATGCACTTGCAGCTGTCCTCGGATGTTTAGCCATTACTAGCTGCTATGAGAGAGAAGTTGCTGTGAGCTTTACGTGCTGACAAATTCTTGACAGGCAGTAATCTCTCACCCTCCCCCAGGAAGACAGAGTATCAGAAGGCCTTGTGCTGTCATTCTGTCCTAGCAGAAAGTAATACTGGGCTCCATAGGACTCCTGTACGGATATACAGTGCTTCCAGGGAGGCTGGGAAGCATATGTAATCATGTTTTTAGAAAGAAAGAGCTCTCCTGTCTCTGACTGCTTCATTCCCTCTCTCTGCAGCTGTGTATTCATGACAATTACAGAAACAACCCCTTTCATAATTTCCGGCACTGCTTCTGCGTGACCCAGATGATGTACAGCATGATCTCGCTCTGCAGCCTCCAGGTATGCTCCCGATCTCCATCACATTAAAGTATCGCTCCATTTCCATCATGGGATGCATATTTGTCCGCTGAGCACGGTGACACCTGTGCCTCTGTTCTTGCAAAATGGGCCACTAGCTTGCTAGCAAGTGATGGGCTTTGCAGTAGCTGCACTTGTTCAGTCCCTGAGGAGAGGAGGAGAGGGGTTGCATTTCCACCTCTGGCTGCCTGCTCAGCCATCCCACCCCAGACCCCAAGCACCTGGACAGCTTTCTGAGGCTTCTGGGAAGCTACCTTCCCCTCCTGCATATCCCCAGTTTGTACACTGGAGATCTTTTGAAGCTCTGATAGCATGAAACAGCCACGAATTGGATCCAAAAGCCTGCTGAAGTATGGTCTGTGGATGTGGTCTTCATCTGTGACACAAAATGTTCCCACAAGAGGTTTTCTCCAAATGTCTGCTTGCACCTGTGTGAACTACTGCAAATAATACCTTGCATGTACGTATGCAAGATTCACATTTGATCTGTACTTTGTCCAAAACTACAGGCATCATTTATTTTCATTGACCAGATAACCTGTGTTTATATAGTAATTTCATTTCTGTACAAACCAGATTTTATTCAGTTAAAAAACTCCTTTCTTCTCCATAAACATCTCAGTTACTGGCCTAAGTCTATTTTCTTGCCAGTAAGATTATGAAAAAAACCTTGATTTAATGGAAGTTCATCCTACTCAGAAGCTGTGGGAATGCAACACTTACTCTTTTCATAACTTTAGTTAACACAGAATGCAATGGCAACTAAGCTGTCTTCCAGCCCTCCCTTAACTAATCAGGATGCTCAAATGACTTGTAAGAGACTGTGCTAATATCTCAGTGCTTTTATATGATCTCCGCAGTAATAGCAAGTTTAAAGCAAATTGCCTCCTCTGAGCTGCTGTTATTTAATGCAATAAAGGCAAATCTGAGTCATTTTTACTGGAAGGGAAGGCAGAATTCTCTTTCTTGACTGAAGTAAATTGGTCTATGGAAAAATACTTCATTTTGCTCAGATTTGCATTTCTCTAAAAAGTAAATGTGGGTGGTTTGTTCACTCCTTTTCATTTATGGGGATAGGGGAAGTAGAAATCATACTACTACATTAATGTTGTGTATTTTACAGGAGAAATTTTCCCAAATTGACATCTTGATTCTCATGACTGCAGCAGTATGCCATGACTTGGACCATCCGGGCTATAACAATACGTAAGTCTGTCTCTTGCTTTCTCTTCCCTTAAAACTTATTGGGAAGGTAATACCAGCTGGCATTTTTGGTAGATCAGGTTTCCCTTCTCACAGCTTGAGCTGGCCACGACCTTCCCCCAAGGCCTGCTGTTCACTCACATGTGGGCCAAGGCAGAACTTCACTCATAAAACTCAGGTCTGGCTTGGGGTTGCCAGCTGTCCTTGGCTCTGTAAGGAAAATGCTTTTTCAGATTTCTATTCCAACACTTTCCCCTACTCCTGAGAAAACGGGGTAAAATATTTTGCAGCTGAGACAAAGAGCATAAATTATTATAGCTCCATTGACCGAAATGAAATAATTACACTAAAATGCAAAGGGTGATTTAACTTACACATTATTTCATAATTATAAATCATGAAGTGCATATTATTCTATTTATTATCATGTGAGGAAATTAGAATTGTTGACCCATGGACACTTGTGTGTGCGTGTACATGTGTGTGAAAAAGAGAGACAGAGAATCTTAATTTATTTGAATTTTAATTATTCATTAAACAAGGGCAGAACTGAATTCTGACGGGGATCAGTGAGAATCTCTCTATTAGTGGGGGTTGAATGAAGCCCATACAGTTCCTTCTGTGTTTGTTTTATGTCGTTTTAACCTACAGAGACTTCTTAATTTTTTTAAAAAAAACCTACAGGGGAATAGTGCCTGAGATTATATTAAAGTAATATCTATCTCTCTAAAAACCTAGTTTAGTATTAACAATCAAAAAACAAACTGCAGCTAATTGAATAAGTATTGAAAAGAATGTAAATAAAAGTAAGCAGCATGGTTTAGAGCAGCTGGTGTGTGTCTGCAGGAGTTCTCATTGTTTTTCTTCACAACAGCTATCAGATAAATGCACGAACCGAGCTTGCAGTACGCTACAATGACATCTCCCCACTGGAGAACCACCACTGTGCTGTGGCTTTCCAGATCATTTCCCAGCCAGAATACAACATTTTCTCCAACGTTGACCAGGACCAATTCAAACAGATAAGACAGGTATGAATGCTACTCCCATCTGTGTCATGCAAAGTGTTACTCTAAATGTGAGCATGCACAGACTTCCCTGCTGCACGATGCGAGTGAATCATTGTCCCTAGAAGGTAGGACTGAAAAAGCCCCTCACACTGGAAGGATCCAAGAGGGATTCTTGGAAAATTTCCACAGCAGCAGTCCCTGGAATGTCTTGCTGAGCAATAATGAGTACATCCTGGCTATTAAAGCCTATGACATTTTGGGGGAGATATTTATATTATTGAAGGAGCCAATTAGCTCTGACTGGAAAAGAATTAAGCTCTCATGGCAGAAGTTTATGCTTTAAGAGAACATTGTATTAATTTTAAGAGGGGCTTCAAAACTGGAAAAGATTTACAACAGCAGAGCACTTGTACTGTTGGAAGAGGATCTGGTGGACTGGGAGTCATCACAGTTATCTCTGAGACAGTGAACAATGCTACAATTCCCATCAGAGCACTAAGGGCCAAAATTCAGTCTTAGTTTCCATGTTACACCTTCCTTACACACCAAATGAAAAAGCAGACCAATGTAAGGTCTCAGATACCAGTCTGGATGGAGTTACTGATTCTGCCTGTGCATGGGAAGCAGGCATGGGCCCAAAATGATCGATCTGTATGAAAACCAGCAACTTTAAATTAACCACATGTTTTCCCATCATAAACTGCCTAGCAAGAGGATACAGAGCTCCTAACACAGCTGCATCTGGGTATTTGAGAGGCCTTAATCCAAGGAGGATGAGCACAAAGGACATCCACATCTACTGACCTTTGTGTCTTCCTAGGGCCACTAAGAGCCAGCAGCTTTCCAAGGAGCCAAAAGTGGATCTTGGCAAACAGAGTATGGCTTTTAACATCCTGTTGTACAGTTTGCTTTTCCACATTTAGTCAATCAGAAAGGAAAAACCTCAATGCCTCTGGCACATCACACCAGTGTTACAGATCGACCCAACCATGATCTTCACATACTATGAACTCTTTATAACCCTCTTCCAGTTTGCTTGGCAGTTTCAAGTCCAAAACTTCCCCTTTCAGTGTTAACAATGTAATGTAATTCATCTGAGGCTTTTTGTGTGTAAGAAAGACCCTACTTTGCTCTGCAATAGTAGACTTTGTAAAGAACGTCAAGTTAATATGTGAACATGTTTTCTTTGCTAGGGGATAATTACATTAATCCTGGCTACAGACATGGCAAGACACGCAGAAATACTGGACTCTTTCAAGGCAAAAATGGAAAATTTTGATTACTCAAATGAAGAACATATGACTTGTGTAAGGAGGTTTTGTAGATTATTATTTTTCTGTGCATAGTGCAAAAGCTTGTAGATTAACATTCATTTGTTTAAAAACCAAGATTCAATATACATTATCAAAACCAAATCCTTCCTACATCCTCTGCCCCACCAAAACAAATTAAAATTTGGAAGTTCTCTACATAAAATAGATCATTCCAGCTTTAGAAATCCTGGAGTCCCATCAAGGAAAAAAAAATCTATTTACTCTGTCAGGATACAAAGCCTTATTGTCCATTACTGTGGGGGGAAAAAGTATCCACAAGAGCACAAACTCTAGTCTCCTCTACTTCCTAATCCAGGCGCGTTTGACATTGAGGGGAGCCTCTCCCCAGCTGCCTCTGAGTGCTCCACAAACAACTTCATGGTCATTTGTGTCTGAATCTCTTCACGGAGCAGATAAGTGCACATCCTGCTGTGACACAGCCCAGCGCTACAGACAGGGAAACTGAGGCAGGGAGGGGATAAGTGACTTACACAGGGTAACTGAGAGAGTGGAAAAGAATGCAGATCATTTAAGACCTCTGATTTAATCATAAAACTGTCCTTTCTGTTTGAAAACATTGCCTCCCATTGCATTGTAAAGACACAGGTTCTGGATAGGGCGAAAAGCGCTGGCAACAAGACTGCAGTAGTAAACTATTATTCTCTTTCAGTTGAAGATGGTACTGATAAAATGCTGTGATATCTCCAATGAAGTCCGCCCGATGGAAGTAGCGGAGCCCTGGGTAGATTGCTTACTAGAGGAATATTTTATGCAGGTAAGAATGAGGGAGAGATACAGTTGCAGATATTGCTGCTCTTCCTGAACCCCACCTCAGCTACAGGTGCTGTGCTATCTGACAACCCGGTCTAGCTCTAGGATGGAAAGGCTTCTTTTATGGAAAGCGGGAGAAGGATGTCAGCAAGAAAAGCTGTTCAGAGAGCAAGTGAATGCGATTGACTGTAATTTGCAGATGAAAGACAACAGCAACCTAGAAATCCTAACGCTAGCAGACTGAAGCTTGTTCTCTGTAAAGTGGCTGGCTTGTAAGTTCGTTTGACATATAAATGATTTTTGAGCCAGAAGGGCAAGAGCAGTGCCAAGAGAAAGTTGTCAAGTAAATGATATCAAATATCACACATGAACTAGTTTAGATAATTTTCACTGTGTGTGAACACTTGCCTAAAGCGAAAGCAGACAACTTGCTGAGGTGTGCAAAGTCAGACTTTAAGCTCCCCAGACCATTGCTCCTCACTGGATTCCCAGCTGGACACAGCTTCTGATTGCTTAAAAAATGATCCCTGGAAGAGCAGCCCTCAGCTGTCTCCAGCAGACAGGCGACCGAGCAGTGTGTACACGCTGCAGCAGTGGGATCTCAGGAGACACACAGCTGCAGTGCTCTGAGGAGATGCCAGAGCTTTCTTGTGTGTTTTGTCTATACCTTGGTAGGGTGCATGCTGAGAAGGGCTTCTCACAAGAGCAAGACACCTCCAATGATGTGTCAGAAACACTCCCCGTTCACTGCATCTCTGCAGCTTTTTACTCAAAATTACAGTATCTGTGTGCCTTCCTTACTGTTTTGGTCACCCAGCAAAAGCACTACATGCCAAAAGACCTGATAACTGAGAGAGAAAGTCTGCTACGGGGTGTCTTTTTTGCACACACAGTCTGTGGCTTCCTTGCACATAAGTCTACATAGAAACAGTGAGTTATGTGGTCAAATACGTAGCTTGGTAAACTCATTCCACTCAATGGTACTGTTCTCCATTGACCCAGCTAGCCAGAACTAGTTTCAATCATTAGTAAAGAAGGATATGTAATTTCTGGTTGAATACCCAAAAATAACGACTCTCTGGAGAATGACGAGGCATGCAAAGGCCTATTCCTTTTCTTCCAAAAGCCATTACCACCTTTCTGAATGCTCAGAAATATTTTACCTCACAAGTCTCACAGATTTGCAAAGGGGACCAGGTGGCCTCATTGTCCTGTAAGCCTGCAGGTGAATGCTTTCATGCCAGCGTTGTGCAGATGTAACTGAACAGTTCTCTTTCTTCAGATGCTTGCTCTCAATAAAGCAGGATATATTAGCACAAGGGAAGCCTATTGCTGTTCTGTGCTATCTTCAGACACCACTGAGATCTGCATCTGAAGGCTACCGCTCTTTAGCTAGTGATATACCTGGTACATTACTCTCCTCACAGGCTTGTAGGTGAGATTAATATTTGTTAACTCTGCATTTGTTCCAGAGCGACCGAGAAAAATCTGAGGGTCTTCCAGTGGCACCATTCATGGACCGTGATAAAGTGACCAAGCCGACAGCACAGATCGGCTTCCTGAAGTTTGTTCTCATTCCCATGTTCGAAACAGTAACAAAAGTAAGTCACCCAAGGCCAGAAGCAGAAGTGAGGGCATGCTTCAGCGTTTGCTCTGGCAGTTGTTTACTTAGCCAGGGAAAAGAGGGTGTACAGTTCACATTCTGCCTTTCAGCCCATTTCCAGCATGCACATGTTAATGAATACAAAAATAAATGTTAATATCTTCTCTCTTGTTTTCACCTAGCTATTTCCAGAAGTGGAGGAGGTGATGCTCCAGCCCCTCTGGGAATCCAGGGACCGCTATGAGGAATTAAAACAGATAGATGACGCTATGAAAGAGGTAAGCTCTAAATATCTTATTGATGAAGCAAACGTTATGATTAAGTCAAACATTACAATTTAATAGCAGTTTAATTCTAAAACAGTAGGAATGCTTATGGCATAATCATTATCATGACAAACCCATTCATTACACCTGGCTGGAGAAAGGCATGTTCCACAGGCAGTAAGTGTGTGCAGGAACATGCCCTTGCTGAGTCCAACAAGCACCACACAAGCACGGCTGTGGGAAGGGAGATCTTTGCAAGAAAGGGACCTGGAGACAAAACCCAGAGATAATCACCTGAGGGGAGCGTGTTAGCAAACACCGCTGCCAGGAAGGAGCTACATTCCCCTGGGACGGAGTAAGCCTGGGCCAGACTGCAGCAAAACATCCTGGGGTTGGGCAGTTCAAGGCACTGCACCACTAATGCATGTTTCTTTCCTGGGAAGAAACACCTACTGACATGTCTATCCTCAAGGATATGCCTGAAATTTTATGAGGAGTTACTCTCATACACACAGCATTAAGTAGGATTAAACACACACCTGACGGAGCCATTTTATGGCTCAGGCTGAGTGGGGACCTCCATTTACAGAGTGTCTCTCATTCTGACATGTAAGGCTTAGGGGAGGTAGAAAATACCTGGAACCACATTTGCTCTCTCCGGCCATGTCTGCATTGCCTGACAGGGCAGAGACTGAGGAAGCAACCCATGAGCAGGTGCCCCACATCTGCGGTGCAGCAGCCGGCATGCTGGCCCGGCTCCCGCAGCACCCTGCAGCCTGTGACACTGGGCCTGCACGCCTTCCTCGCACGCCTCTTCAAGCGCTTCTTTTCCCTGCCAAGGCAGACAACAAAACCAGCCCAAATGGCATCACAGTGTACGGTTTTTCTGGCATGAACAAATTTATCATGTAGACAGGATGCTATCAGTCACTCTGTCATTAAAATAAATTGGGAAGTGCCCTGGAGCACTAGTTGTGCTGATATTGTTTGGTATGTGGGAAATCAAGGTTCATCCACTTGATCATCCCTGGCTGGATGAGGGGAATGGTAGCTTTCTGGTGTAGCTCCTACCTCCTCCCAAGCGCTTTGGAGGAAAAGCCCCTCAGCAGAACAGATGCAAAGGCTGGTTAATCAAAGAGCACATGCTTTGAGGGCACTAAGTTGCAACGGAGAAGAAAATCTTTTAGACATTCTTCAGTTTAGAGTGGAGCATTTCTCAAAGGAGGGAAGAAGAACTCAAATATGACTGCCAGACTTTCTGAGTACTGTTCATCTTCTGAGTTGAGCTGAGATTTTACTTCTGGTTTACAGAAGCTGTCGAAACAGAAATTTTATACAAACCGATGGAGCTTTAATTATCGTGTATTGGCGCAAGGGGTCTTAGGAAAATAGGAGATGCCTGAATTCAGAAACACCCTGAAACAAGAAGAGTTAGTTAATAATCTGAGAGCCTAACACAGCAGATGATGAGAAAGACTGAGTGCTGTTTACTCAGAACATACATCCAGAGCAGTTTGGATGAAAAGGTCTCTGTGATATACCAAGCTGCTTCCTGTTATTTCCCGAGAAATGTTACATATGCCTTGTGCGGAGATGAGCATTCGACTCACAGCAGTGGCGGTGGAAGGCGGCACTGTGAGAGTCAGGGGTATTAAACCTGCTTTGTTCTTCATTTCAGTTGCAGAAAAAGAAAAGTGACAGTTTGACCACCGGCAGTACTGAAAAGTGAGACTAAAAAGTCTCTGAGCAAAACACAAGCCCTAAGGTTACTCTGTTTTTGAGAAATGCTGTATTTGCCAAACAGACGTGGTGGCTACATCAAAATCCAACTGGGACCACGTATGCGGAGAGGTGGTAGGCATGGATGCCCTGCCTGCCTGTCTGCCTGCCCAGGTACCTCGTGTACAGCCTGCAGCCTGCTCGCACAGGCACTGCCGCCATCGGGCACCAAGGGCTTCCCTCACTCCAGCAAGCCCATCACAGCCCCCCGGCAGGACTTCCCCTGCGGACATTGCACAGGTTGCAGCATGGATCAAATCTTCAGCAGATTTGCCTGTTTGGTGACCACACTGACCACGGTCTGTAGAGACAAAGCGGAGATTAGCTAAGGAGCCTTTTCTGGAAAATGATCCACTGGCATCCAAAAACAAAAGAAAAAGTTGTTTTAGTCAAGATAGTCTATATATGTGTACAGCAGTATGCTAATTACAGCATAGCTTAACAGATGCTTACATTCTGACAGGGGTCCTGGCATACATTTTTGTTTGCCTAGTAGGCCCTAATGACGCATTTTTCTGTATTATTCTCTGAATTTTATAGTGTTCACAGTAAATTCAGAAGCCCAGCATAGTGGATGCAACGATTTTTTTTCTTTTCTACACTAGAAGAAATCAGAAGAAACCTTAGTGAGTTTGCAGGTTTGTTCTGTGGCCTGGTACAGCTAGAAGTCACAGGATCCTTCAGCACGAGCAAAGAAGCGTTCACAAAGCTGAAACCACTGTGCAAGCATATTTTTAGCCTCATGGATGCAAAAAACAACAACAAGAAAAACCTTCAAAGATGTACAGATTTTTTTTTTTTACTTTTAAACTGATCTGCTAAATAATATATTCTTCTACAGAAATGGGTGTTGTACTTGTTTTCTTTTGTGTATGCATTCACATGAGAACTGTCTCTGTTCCTAAAGACAGATGCTTTCATAATGAATACAAGGTAAGAGGCTGTAAAGGAGAGGGTCGGGTCAATTCTCCTTAAGAAGAGAAGCTTTAGAAACATTTTTTCTGGTATACTTTCATCACATGGAGAAAGCTTCACTTCCCTTGACAACTTTGTAAATGTTGGGAGCCAAGCTCTGCTGCGAGTTGCAGTCATGCAGACAGACAGCAGGCAATACTGTGGTTGACTCCTGCGCCCTGCCTCCCCAAAGGGGAGGCTGGAAGAAGTCCCCCTTCCTTGTGGCCATGAGAGGCAAGCCACAGCCATGCTGCTCACCTGCTCCTGGTTCCTCCCGCCAGGGAAATGTTGCCCTCCTTGGGCGTTTCAGCTGACAGGATCGGCTCCGATCACAGCATAGCTGCTGAGACCAGTGACTTGCATGCACCCTGGCTTGCTGGCACCCCTGCTGCCCCCCAGCAGCCATAGGCCTGCAGCCAGCGAAGCGTCATTCCTGTTGCTGGAAACTGGGAAAGGGTCTGATCCCTGCATTTGAACAGTCCCGGGGGACCCCAAGGGAAGATCCAAGCACAGGGTCAGCTCCAAGCTACACAGACATCTTCATGAATGGATGAACTAAACCCTAGTTTTGATTAACCTCAAACTTTTGATGCTTGAAAGTTGGTCCGAATTATGTGGTTTGGGCTTTTTTTCTGTACTAAATCTTATAATCCACAGTACATTGTGACCCAGATTGTTCTGCTGTGGAATTCTTCACTTCTTTTTCAAAAGTAAATAAAATTTACCATCTCCATTCAAGTGGATTTCTGTCACAAATCAGCTCCCAAAGCAGTTGTGCTGTGCAGGAGCTATAAACAATTGCTTAGGATATGTCAAGTCCTGCACTGAGCTAGTTACATTCAATGAGAAAACCTGCTGTAGGAATTTGACTGTATCCTCCCCCCACCGAAGCTGTTTGAGTTAGATCCTGACAGGAAGTTTTGTTTCAGCTGGAAGGATTTTCTCTAACCATAAAGCCTAATCCAACAAGTATTTATGCATGCTCTTAACTCCCACAAGCCTAGTCATGGACCCTGGCGTACAGTAGCTAATTGCAATAGTGCAGGCTCCTTAGCTTTCTCTAATTGAAGTGCACGGGAGTTTGACAATTGATGACCCTTGGTGCTTGTTTTGGTTCCATCATTTTTAAGAGCAACCTGAAGACTGTTTACTGGAGAGACACAGTCAGAAGATGTTGGTGAAATCCCGTTGACTTTATTGGACTTGAATCAGAAACATGGAGAAGGGAGTGCAACCTGTGCTCAGGGCTGCACTAGTGACTGTCATGATGCTGTAGCGTGCCATGCAGCCGACTGAAAGAGCAGGCAACATGCAGGCTGCTATTCATAGACAGCTGTAGAAAAGACCACATGCTATAACAAACAGGTATTGGTATAAATGGGAATACCACAGCATTTTTTAATCTCATGTGCCTTTGCAATATTAGATTCCTAAGAGACAATCCTCCCAATACATGTTTAACCAAGGGTAATGCAAGGCATTCTCTTATAAATCTACTTTCTTATACTTTTCCCACAATATTTGACACTGTGATTCATATGCAAATTAACAGATTTGAGAATCTCAGCAATCAGCCCATTAAATGTCACACATTTTCACGATGACATTTTTAAACTACATTTAGCATGAAAATGATTTTTTTTGAGGCAGACAGACAGATGTCTCAAGTGTGATTTAGTATTTTCTCTCCCTAATCCAATGAATAAGAGCGAATGTTATACCTCGGCGTTGTTGTTTCAGCTTCGGCAGGTGCCTTACAAAGAACTTTCTATGATCTGTTGCATGCATCTTTTCAGCATCATGACAGTGCCACATACTATTCCACACCACTTAGCTTGGAAAACCAATGACAAGCCCTGGGATTTTACTTCTTATTTTTTAAAAATGATGAGATCCCACAGCCCCATACTCAAGTCATTTTTCAGGATGGCTTTCATAATCGGATCAAACTAAGGCTATAGTACAACTGCATGCCTTGGGAAGGAAACAGCTTTTTAAAAACACGAATACCCCCACAGCAGCCAATTTGCAATGAAAATTTAGTGTGTGTTAAATACATGGATTATGTAATGCCAAAGAAGTATCTGTACATGGAAATTGTTCATCTCAGTGCTGCCTCTGAGCAGCAATAATAACAGCATCTGTTCCATATGGGAGTGAAGCAGAGTGCTGGTGCGGAATGTGATCCCATTAGGAGAAGCACTGTCAAGCAGTACTCAATTTTCCTGTCTGAACAGTGGGCTTATATGGCAAACTGCCTCCTCTATCTGGAAACATCTGAAGAACGAGTCTTACCTTTCTGTCTGGTTTGCAGTATTAAAAACACCCACACACTTCTTTTTATCCTCCTAGCTGTTTCGTTGTGAAGGTTTCTATGAGAGAGCAGACACAGTGGGGCAAATCATCTATGCTACTAAGGTGAAATCTCCCCATATTTACCTCTTTCCCACACTATCACCTCCTTGATGTCCCTGTGACAAGATGGAGTATAAAACACAGCAACACGCCTGTTAGTGACACGGAGCGCTCAGCCCCAGACGGCAGGAAGGATACATCTGAAAGGACAGCTCTGATGCAGGGCCATCCGGCTGCTGCCCTGACTCCCAGTGTGAAAAAAAATGACTTTCCAAAAGGTTGCTCTGGAATCAGGCACATCCCAGCTCCAGGCTGTGGTCCAGAGGACACCAGGCAGGTCCTGCTCTCCTGAGCCACCCCTCTATATGCACAACCCTCTGCCATGCAGCAACCTTGCAATTAAGGTTGTTCAGTGCCGGCAAAGTGAAGCAAAGGCTTTCTGAAGTGTGTTTAAAACTGCTTGGATGCTGCTTTTCTAGGCAACATGTCAGTGCAGCGGGCAATCTCTCTTTTCTCTCAGCTCTCCAGGAGACTGCCTAGGCAGAGGTGAAGTTTGTACTCTGAAAAACTGGCACATAGGAATCCTGATCTGTGTGTGGGTGCTATGATAGCACAAGAAACCAGTGATTCTTGATAATAAATGTAGCTCTGCCACTGGCTTCAAACACCACCTGGGGCGAGTCACCAAACCAGGGCTTCCCTCTCGTTTCAGAGACCCATGTCTGTAAAGCACCTTGTGATACTTGGATGTAAAATGCCTCTCACTGCAAGACCCAAGACTTAACTATTTTCAGAAAACATTACTTCGTAGAAACTTCTAGCCAAAAAAACTTATTAGATGTTCTCATAAATGAAGAAACTGTAACCGGCAAGCCAAACATCTCTTTCTTTGTGATAATGTAGTACATCTGGCTCTTTGCTAGTGAGAAGCCATACTTTTCACTATCTCACACCCACAAAAAAATCCTTCTGACTATTTTGGCATGTAATCAGGAATTACAGGTGTACTCAGGCGCGCACACACACACACACAAAACAGCTATCTGTAGGCATTTTTATAATACCGCTCTTGGCTCTGTTGCAAGACAAACTTACAACCAGGAGGGATTGGAAAGTGTAGTTAGTCTTGTCGCAGCCAACGTTTGCTGTAACGTCCCTGGGGAAAAAAAATCTCTGTTTTCCAAACTGTGTGGAAGCACACTTACTGCCTTGCTGACAGACCCAGCAGATTGTCTGCCCTAAAGGAAGCTCCAAGGTGGCAGGGACTCAGAGCGGCATTTTCTTTCTAGAAGAAAAGAGCTTGCTCTCAGGCCACTGATGGTGTTCTGGGCTCAGGACAGCTGGGACATGCTCCAGGCTGAAAAACGCAACATGATAAACAACACGAAAACATATAAATCCTCCTCATATCTGTGTGCCCAAGCCATGCCTTCTAGCATGCTGAGTTTATAGCTCTCTGGTTAACCCCTGCAGGCCAGATGCCTCTGCAGCTCGTCACACAGCACTTGTGCCACCGGAGAGCTGCCAGGCTCTGCAGCTGCCCCATAGCACACAAGGATGTTCTAATGCACCCGTAATTAATGGGTTTGTGGATGGACAATTAAGCTATAAACCATTAGATACGCATGCCTCTCAGTGGAAAGGCAGATCCAGATCTGTCCTTGGCCTGGCCTCAAACACGAGAGCACACCAGGTCAGAGGCATGGGCAGCCAGGTCACCGCATGGTAAGGGGAAATGGCACCCCCTTATAATTTTTCAGTCTCAGATATTATGGGGCTTTCCCAGCTAGGTTTAGTGTTTAGCTGTGCATGGCTCGGTCCTAGCATGGTGTCTCTAGATGTCCATCTGCTGCCTGCCCTCCCCTGTTCTCCACATCTGAGAGGTGAAAATGTCCCCCCCCAAAGGACTGCTGGTGATGGACACAATGGGCTCTGACCACTGTGGCTCTTGTGCCCAGCCATGGCCACCCGCAGCAGCCAGCATTGCAACAGCTTCAATGTAAATGCAAATGCCTGGCAAAGTGAAGGCCACATGAATGGGATGCTGGCTCTGAGGCCGTTCTGCTCCGTCCAGCTTCATATCAGGGAAGCTGGTTGAGGTTGCTTTTTGAAGGGGAGCTTCTTTTTGGGGCTGGATGGGCTTTTTTCAAGCACTTTTCCATCTGGTCCTGCAGCGCTTGGCCTGCTTTTCAAATCAATGTGCCAGAAACATAGAGGCCATGTTTGCATACTGCTGCAGTCAGTGCCTGGGGATCAGCCAGGCTTTCTGTCACACAAAAACTGCCTTGTCAGGCATTTGCATTTGGGGCCACATAAAATGGCACCGGAGGTTGAAATCCCCTCTTGCGGTTTAATTATAAACATGGCCTACAAGTAGGCCTGTGGCTCTGGAAAGCGCGTGGTAAGGCAGAGCTGGTGCCCACGCCATGCAGAGCAGCTCAGCTGCCCCTATGGGACGAAGCGGTGGGGAAAGAGGGAGCAGAGCACCTGTAGGCCGCCATGGGAGTTTCTCAACTGCTGGCCCCAGCCTTTCCCCTCAGCCACATCTGCCCCTGCAGCCACCTGGGTTTGTAAACAAAGGGAAAGAGGGGAGCGGTGGGAAAAAGACTCTGACAGACTCTTACAGGTTCGGGAATAAAAGTTACAGGAATATAAGGTTTTCCGGTTTGATAAGCAAATGCCCCTTCCCACCCCCTGACAAATTTCTGCACTAACTTTAAAGTTTCACATTTCATTTTCTTTACTAAAAAATCCTTAGCTAAATAAAATGAACATTCAGAGTAATGCCTATGTAAGTAATAAAAAAAAAGTAATGCTTTTTTACTGAGTTACTATTTCCCTTTCAAAAACTGTTATTAATTTCAGAGGAAGTTATCCTTGACACAAATAAACCCACAATGTCCCTATTACCAGGAATGTTTTCTACGATGTTTCCTTGCGCTGCTTTGAAACAATCTGCCCAATTTGACTCCAACCCACAGGCGACGCCATGGTGGCTCACGGCCGTGGCTGGCATCCCTGCTCTGGTGCCCTCGGGGCCTGCGGATCATGGCAGGGGGGCAGAGGACAGGGGGCAGGCTGGGGGAGCTGTGCAGGCACAGGTACGCGCCTTGCACCTGAGAGGAGACCAGCGCACCCCAGAAAGCGGGGAAGAGCCTGAGACGGGCACTGGTGGGCCCAAACCTCATTCACACCAATTTGGTGCCTCCTTCCCCTCCAGCAGCCATCCCCCTGCTGCTTCCCAGCACCAGCCAGGGCACCTGGAATCTCACGGGTGCTGCTGGAGCTGGCTGGCAGGGTTCGGCTGCAGGGAGATAGCTGCTTATCTTGAGGAAGAGCTGAAGAAATATGTTCCTAAAGGTCATAGGATAACAAGTTTAAAACACTGTGTACTTCAGAAAGTTCACCAGGGTGACGTGTGTGTGATAAACAATAATTTCATTTCTTCCAGGCTGGTTTTTTTTTTTTCTCCTCACTCAAGACTTTGATCCTCCTCGTCATGCTGGCTACTGTGTGCATTGCCAAGGGCAGCTCTCCAGCTGCAGTGACTCGTCCTAGCTCTGTTCCTTGCAGAGGACATGCCACTCATTACAGGGAAGGTGAGCCAAGGCTGTGTCATTCAGAGGTGGCAGAGGCTAGCAACACCCTGCCAGAGAAGGGCAGCGAGTTCCATCTCCATCTGGAAGGCAGCCTGCATCTAGGGAGATCCTGGTTTGTAGGACTTCAGTGGACAAAAACTATAGGAATCTCCCCTTTAAATAAGATGTTTCATTTTGTCCTACCAGTCGTTTCATTTATTCATCCCGTATGGTGATTTATTCATTGACCTGCGCTTCACGTTGCCATTTCCACCCATGCAGACAGCATCAGCAGCTGCCCAATCGCTGCACGGCGCTAAGCACCTTCATGAGAGACTGGGCTATTACAGGTCATCCAGCCTCATCCGCTGGCAAGGACATTTAAAAAGCAGCAAAGATGCATTTCTATGCCTATATCTTATTTTATTTATTTAATTAATTAATTATTTTGACTAAGGGGAAAATTGTGAACCTCATCTAGTGGTACTCACAGTTTCGAACTGCACTGAATTACAGGTATTCATATAGCTTCATTTAGGCGTTCTACAGAATCAAGGCTCAATCTGTGTCTTTTGCATTAATATACATAAAACTAAGTTGAAAAAGTTACCAGCTGATTAATATTAAAAGGCTTGCACCAATTAGTATGGTAGAACTCTTTCTTTCAAACATCAACTACGCAGGCTAACTCAGGAGGCTTACTTTTTTCAAAACTGAGATTAAATCCATTATTTCCAGTGTAATAACCTTATAACACCTCTGAATTTATCTCTAGGACAAAGGTCTTTTCTCATCCCAGTCGTTAAAATTTAACTAGGAAGACAATAATCATCTTGAAAGACACATTGCACACGGAGGGGGATTCGGTGGCGTGACTTACAAGAGGAACTCAAAGTTTGCAGAGTAAGAATGGTGTTTGCAGACTGTAAAAGAGAATAACAACTCTGGGACATTCTTTCAACAAAGAGGTGAATCCTGCACTGCGCTGCGCTGCACAGTAGGATTTGCTCTCCATACAGTGGGGTCAAAAATCAAAGCCTGTTTGCCACATAGGGTTTACTTGATTTTTTAAAATTTCTTTTTTGAGCCCAGCCTTGTTTAGAGCTCAGCAGAAAGTTAGTTTCACCCCTGGAAGTTATATCAGAATTTGCCCTCTGAATGTGCGTTTACACAGTGCGGTCTTCCTGAAGCTCCGGGCAGGTGCCTCCATCTAATTGCCTAGAAAATCAGCTTCTCTGTAAATAACCCAGATAATGAACAGCAGATAAAAGTGCCTGGATTAGCCCTGGGTATGTGTGCACATGCTACCCTTAGTCTACTGTCCCAACTGTTGCTGTGTTTTTACCACCAGGTGACTGGCAGCATAGCTGCGGATGCTCTGCGCTGTGGGGCTCCCCGTTCCTTCCTTGTCCAGTGGAGGAGGAGGTATCATGGTAGGCATTAGAGGGTAATCAGCAGCCAAGCCCTTTTACTATGTCCCTCAGTGCACAGCAAGAGTATTTTGGTCTGCAAGAAGAGGAGCTTATGCTCTAATCTGCACTCCCAGCAAGGCCAGCCCCCTTAAAGTGTCACAGTTGCACAGCTCACATTTTTGGGTGTGATAGACATGACAATGACCAAGGTAAAAAACAGCTAGGGATGGCAGCACGGCTGTGACCTTGCTGTAGACACAAACACGTAGGGAAGCTGGCAGGTGCCAGGGCAGGGTCAGCCCCTGCTGCAGGGATGCAGCCATAGCAAAACGAAGAGCAAACTTGTCACCCCCAAAATCCCCATCTCATGGCCGCAGCTTCACCTCTAGCCTTCCTAGAGGGGGAAGAGGTCCCAGGTTTGAGACTGCACACGTCTGCTCTGCCAGTGCTGTTAAGACTTGAGGGTATGAAGCTTAGGAAGGGCAATGAGGACCTCCTGTCATGGGGGCCACGCAACACGCATCTCCCGCGACAGGGAAGGTAAGAGCTGGCACTGCAAAGCTGGAGGGAGATAGAACATTGGCACCTGGGCTTTGCATGTAAAGAATAAAACTGAGGACGGTGCTGGCCCTAACTAAGGAACAATGTGCTGGACACAGCTGCCAAGTAACCAACGCAGAAAATAAGAAGCACGGGTCATGTGGACACAAGAGTTAAATGCCTTCATGCTGTTGGGCTGTTTTTCAAGTTGCAATACAGCATTTAACAAAGTAGGTTTGGCAGTTAGATTTGCATACAAATTTGCATATTGGCCTCATTAGACAAAATTCCACTTAAGCATTCAGTGCATGCAAGGACGGCAGATGCGTAGGCCTAACAGGTGTACCATTTTATGCTACATGATGGCTGTGGTGTTTACATTAGACATGATTATACCCTCTTCTGCCCCAAAATGGGTTCATTAGCCTGCATCAGCTCCATCCATTTCCCACACTGTCCAAATCTTAAATCTTTAATCTTCTCCGGTTTCTCATTTTTTCAGAATTACACTATTATCTACTCTACTCCCTTAAGAACACTTTTTTATCTCATCTAAATGTATTCTCATTTATGTAAAAGCACCATAATAACAAGGAAACATATAGGGGCCTGACATTTCTTATCATGCTGGTACTTACTGTTCAAAACATTCTAGAAGAATATTAATTATGCCCAACTTTGCACAAGTGAAGGGGACTACTCATTTGAAAAGACTCTCCTTTAGAAGGTGCTGCGCCAAGCAGGCCATTTCATTATCCTTTTGCAAAACATACCAAAATGCCTTGGATAAGACCCACATCAGTCTCCTCACTCCAAATTGCACAATCATTGTGTTAAAGAACTGCCAAGGGAGGATGAGAGAAGAAAATTAGGCAAAATTTTTACATTTTCTGGTTCTTAAGGAGTTAGCAGGGTGGGGAGGATAATAGCCACTATTCTCAGTGACTACACAGTGCTGGCAATAAACAACTTTTGTAAATATGACATGTCTGTAAAAGCCCCCGATCACCTCAAATGTCTCTGCCAGGAATACGACTGATTCCAAAAGTAATGAGCATCAGCCACCCGTAGGCTCCAGCTTTGAGCGGCCCCACAGGCGCAGTTCCCCAGAAAGACAAGCAAGCTGCACGGCCACTAAAACCACAACAGTTAAAGATGGAGCCAACACTTACCCTCTCAACACTGAGACTACCATGATTTTTTTCCAGTATTTTCTTCCTCTAGATCAAGTTGGGATTAACCAGTTGGCAATTTCACAGCAATCACAGATTCTAGTGAGGATCTCTGCTACGAATTGTCCCAACCAGGTTTGGCTCAGTTGCAACCCTGACCTCAAATCTTAGACTATATCTACCAAATCTAAACACTGCTTCTTCAGTCTAGCTTTAATAAAGGCATTTCTACAGTGGTTATCCACGTAGATATGTAAAATAGTAACATTTCACTAGAAGCCTCTCAGTTTAAAATTCATCCGTCTTTCTCCAAAGACGACCACGTTCAACCAGGAAACAGACATCTGTACGGATAAAACGGAAACGAGTGTCTCCCCTTCCTAGGAGAAGTTACAGTAGATGTCACTAATTCTCTTTCCACTTCCAATCCCACACATGACTTTCTGCTGGAAGAAGACTTTATACTGTGGCAGCCCCGAACTGCCAGGCAGTCTGCAAATGTTAAGAGAAGCATGGTTTCTACCTCAAGGAGTTGACCACATAATCCCAGCATAAATTAATCCAAACGGTAAGAGGAAGGAACAAAGCTTTTTGCAATACACAACCTAGGATGAGCGAGCAGCGCTCTGATGATGCTGAATGTCTGGAGCAACAGCAGACTCATCCTCCTACCCTCATTCCTCCTACGCATTAACCTCTGTGTGTGAACACAGCGCTGGCGCTATCTTTGGTCACCAGGAGATCTGAGAGAGAAGTCGTGAAAGTCATAGGGACGCAGAACCCAATCAGTAAAACACTGATCATATTTCTCCAAAATGAAGTTGCCAGTGCAAACCCCCATTTGCATTTTTTTCAGCTGAAGTCTCTTGCTTGGCTTGTGGCAGAGATGCTCGCAACATGTTCCTTCTGCTCTAGTTCAGGCAAGATTTGCTGACTGCACCAATCGAAGCCATGGCAGAGCATGCAGGGGCTGATGCGGCTCCTTGCCCCTGGACCCAAGCCTGCTAGATAACTCTGTACAAAGGTGATCTGTTCACTTCTCAGAGGAGCTTGGCTGAAAGCTCGGATCCAGAGAGACCTTCCCTTCCTCCCTTAGATCTTGCTGGGCCTCACGGTACTCCTGCATGTTCAGCTTATCTGTTATTTTAAATAAGGATAATTTAGATATGCTTTCCTCCTGAATTACGTAATTTTATTGTAAGCAGATGAGCTGAGCTGGGAACACTGTGCTCAGCTCAGTTAAGTGCAAAGAGCCCATTAAACTCAGAAGTGGGACAAAGCAAAGCACACTGGGGCAAAAACCAGGCTGCCTTTACCCTCCTTGGGAGAGAAACTTCCTGTAAACAGAGGCGTACTTGGCTAACCACGAGCATGTGAGCTGGAAATCAATGACTACCACTGCCCAGGGAGCAGGGCAGAAATGCCATCGCAGGGTCACGCTTGCACACTTCACCACCTCCTGGGTGAGTAAGGGCACTTTAACGTACCACCTATTGCAGGCACCCTGCAGCTGTCTCTCTTCCAAAAGGAGCTGCCTTTCCTCTTGCCGGGGCTAAAAGCAAGCAGTCAGTGCTCACTAGGACTAAACTCCCTTCGTTTTGAGCCCCTGAGGGACCTCATTCAGCCAGAGCAGGCTGGGCTGAGTCTACGTGACACGTTACAGGCAGGTAGGAGCTTGCTCTGTCCCCACGGGGAGCTCACCCAATGTAAGCTGGGTGTGGGTAGCGGCTGTGCGGCTTCAGATAGCACTGTGCTGCGAACTGGGTGGACCAGCTCAGGAGCAGCACTGTCAATAAAGCGAACCAAAGAAGTGAACTGGGAACCTCCTAAGAATTACAGTAGTTGTTATTAATTCGTGCATGGATTTCCCCTATGCTAGCTAGATAACGCTGCAGTCTGTTGGGCTTCCCAGCAAGCATAAAAAAAGCAGATAGGATAAAAAAGCCTCTTGCTCTTTGATTTATCCAACCCATTTTCAGAGCTTTCCTAAATACACCCATTGCTTATTAACCGGAAGCAAAAACACAGCAGCAGCTTTCCCATGCTGGTACCTGACACATCCAAACAGAGCTGCTACACCCAACAACGAGCGCTTTGAGTTTTAAGCCATTAACCTTTTATGCAGAGTAGTCTCTAGAGCTGCAAAGGTGAAACGGTCAGGAGGCTTTTTCTCTTTTTATTTCTTTTTACTGTAGACCCTAACCTGTGCTGGGTTACAAAACCAAAGCAAAGACGTGGCTGCAACTTCCTCCTGGCTGTACCATGGAGCGTAGAGATGGGACAGAGCCTGATTTGATAGGACTATTTTTGACAAGCAATTTGAGATTTCATGTAGCTGGTTTTGCACAGAGCAGAGTGGGTTCACTGGGCTCTTTTGTCCTAATTTGGCTATGATTTGGGGGGATTTGTTTCGGTGGGGTTTTTTTTTTCCATTTCTACTTTTTGGGTTTGAGAGGTGGGGTTTGTTTTTTAAGAAAGGCAGTGGCAAGAGTGGGAAAAGGCTGAAAACTCAGTCTCGTGACATAATGACAAAAGTTCCTAGGTCTTAAAACGAACAGGTAGATACCATTCGTCTCTCTAAAGAAACTCTCTAAAGAAATTTCTGGAAAAATGAGAACTACTAGTTGATTTTTATTGTTCTTCCTAGAAGTTGCCTGACACAAAACAGTTCTGCCTTGTTTACAAAACAGAATTTCTTGGTAAAGTATTCCAGAAACACATTACATGCAAATATTAAGACAGTGACCAATTATTACAATTATTATTTCCTTGAAGATAAGAAGCCTTCATTTTCTAATGGCTGTTTTATTTCCTGAATGCTCTTGGCCTTAGATATGATGACAAATTATTGTTTTGGGTAAATAGAAATGGTACATAAATAATATGAATCCTTGCATAGGCCAAGAAATAGGAAAAAAATCAGACCAATGTTGGTTTTTATTTAAATAGCTGGTGTGTCTCATCCCACCTTTCTTGAGCTTTGGAATGTTAGAGAGCAAAGGAAGCACTGCAGTGTGAAATACTGCAGTTGTAAGGGGGAAAAATCCACGGAGAAATCCAGAAGACTCAGCATTTCAGAAAACTATCTAGAATTCGTACCAGATGCTGCCATCTTGACAACATGCTGATGAGAAAATACAGTAACACACTTCTTATTTAAAACCACAAAACCATAGTGGGTTGCAACACAGCTGTAAAGGCAGTTAATCAAGCCGCATGCCTAAAAACCCGCACAGATGGAATGTTGAAATGGATGTTTTAATTGGTGTTTTTCACAGAGAGTACTGTGTTTCATAACTGCCTTTCTCCAGTAGCCACTTAAGAAGGGATTAACAGCAACAGCTACTTGCTTAAACCATACTCTTTTCTTTAACACAAAGCATAGAAAACTCAACAGTGCCAGCACGTACTGCTCCCTGGCCACCATGGAGTATTTTAGGCTGTCCCTTTCTCCTCCCACCGCAATGGAGAGGGGCGAGGGCCGCAAGCTGTTGAATGGGTAATGTTCTCTTCCCATGTACAAGTGACATTTAAGCCAAAGGATGACAGCAAGATCCAATACAAGGTAGTGTCTCCTTACTTTGTGTTAGAAAGCACTTTGGGTCTCCTACTAATGGTTGGGATTTTTCATTTGTTGAATTTGTATATATGTGACTAAGTCTGACAGTCCAAAATTAAAATTCCCATTCCAGATGAGACTCTTAAATTCTTCTTTGCATCCCTATGGACAACATGCAGAAATACTATATCCTGCTTGTAGGCATAAATCTGATCGATCTCAGACAAGCAAGCCAGTGTAGAAAGCTTTTGCATCAAGAGCTAGAGCCTTGATGTTAATAGGAGCAGGGGGCTCCACGGCCATGTTAATGTCATATTTGCTTTTACCAAAAGTCATTGAGACTCGAGGCTGTAAGTGCTGATTAGAAAATGGGGCAGAGCTGCTCTCAGATGTTCAAGTTATGCACCCAGGAATACCTGTCTTATGCATGCACAAACACACACCCATTGTCCCTATTAACAGAAAAGGGAGAGAGATAAAAAATACAGTATTAGAAGAAATATGTTGCCGGTGTTGTCTCGAACACAAAGCATCAGGTCACACAACACATTCTTCATCTGTGTAATGGTTACTCACAGCTGTGGCCGAATCTCCGAGGCACCCATAGCCAGGGTAGCTCGATTTGGAGAGGAGCTCTGATGGATTTTAGCTGCTAATGCCTGCAGGATGTGGTGGCATTACACCGCAGGCTTGCCGAGCGTCACGCGCTACACGAGACTCATGCATTCACGATTGGTGGTGAGGTGCATTTGCCCACGTGCAGGGCATGGTACCTCCACCACCGGCCACAAGCCATGACACTGCTTCCCAGGGACCTCGGCACTGAAATGGGGCTTGCGCTCAAAGGTGCCCAGGAGAATAACCACCACTGCCGCGGCCCCTGCTGGGGTGGGTGACTCAGCCTGGAGCGAAGGATGGTGCTGGGGAGAAAAGCAAAAACCGAAACATAGTGCAGAGCAAAACGCCTGAGCTTTCTTGTTGTAAGTGGCAGGGGTGGAGGTCAGTGCAACTGCTGGGCCCCGCTCCTCTGCTCAAAGCAGCCCCGTGCCAGGTCAGTCGGCACCAACCTGCAGGAGCTCGCTACCTGCACACGCACGCAGGTGTGCCCTCAGCCGCAGACTTCATGTGCAGGTCCCTGCCTTCTGCAAGGATACTTCGTCTCCTTGCAGCCCTTGGTTTATCCTTCAGCTGCTCCTTTGCCTTCCAGAGTCATGTTAGTCCCCGACAGGGGTTTTTCCACAGAATTTCTACTCCAACCTTGACCTGGCTGAGGGAAGGGGACGTGCAGAAGGTCGCTAGGTTAAAAAGTGCAGATACGAGGTATCAAGCAATGACCGACTTCAGGAGCGGAAGAGCCTTCACTTCTAGTTCTTTCCAGAACCCTGGTGTTCAGAGGTGCATGGTAACTTGTGCAAACTCATTGGAAATTGAGATCTGTTGGCGTGGACAGCCGTTCAGTTCTCCAGTCCTTTTTCTTTCCAGCCTCTGCATCTACAGCTATGGACAAATCATGTCCAGCCCATTGTTCCTCATTTGCGAACCACCACACTCAGCTGAGTCATCCTGGCTTCGTTCGCACCACATCACCAAGACTGATGACAGCAGGGACAACCAGCAAGAATTAAGCCTGTAGGGCTTTTCCTTTTCAGATCAAAGCACTTCATAAAAAATATTTCAGCAAAGAGCAAAGAAAGCTGAAGCAGGCTTTAGACTGTATCGAAACTGGCAGCAACTTTTTATTAGCCTGAGGGTAAAGCAACTGTATTGGGATTTTTTTTTTTTTTTAGGAAATGAACATTTTTGTTTACAGACATTTCTGTTTACGAGTAAGTTTGCTTTCAAACAAGGATTGTTCTAAAGCATGCTACTGGGCTGCATTTGATTGGGATTCCTTCCTGCTAGAACAGATAAAATATCACTTTGTTCAACAATGTGTTGCTGAAGGGGTTTCAGTGAAACCCCAGGAATCGAGGTAGGAAGCACATGTTTCAGCTTAAAATGTTGAGGAAATGAAACACAGTATTGCTTCAACTTTTTCCTTACCTGCATTTTTAAAGGCTCCTTGGATTGTCAGTGCTCAGGAAAGAAGCTGGGGAGTGGCACAATCACCACAAAAAAGTCTAGGGCACTGTGGGGTGAACTTACGAGGCCTACAAATACCCCTCACAATGGTTTGAGGGTTCCCAGTTCTGCTGTAAAACTATACTCTAGCTGACCCGTCCCCTTTTTACTAGGCACACATACATGCTTCGGTTCAAGTTCAGAAAATAAACACAAGCGACACCAGGTTTAACGACTAGAAATAAATAGTTCAAATACCAGGGAGAGGAGTGTTGTCTCGCTCTCTGTAGCAGTGGCATTCACTCCTTTTTAATGATTTGCGGGTGTCTAACCATTTTCCATTCAAGGTATAGGCACACTACAGTGGATTTAGACCTTCCAGCAAGTTTCCTTTCTCTGATCACTTCTCATGGAACCCTTCACCACAGTCCACATGCACACACAGCCTCAGAAACTGTTGCGTGCAGACAAGGAAACGCAGAATGGAATAGGAAAGAAAGGAAAAACTTGCAGGAAAAAGAACAAAGAAGCCTGAATCATCTGCCAGATATCGCTTCTCACGTCACTCCCACACACCATGATTTATCATGAGTTCAAGCGTTGGAAGCAATTTTGAGTTTCTCCCAGGACAGCAGGCAGGCTGAGGATCACAAGAGCACCCCACAGCCAGTGAAGATCACTGCTGAGGTCTATCCTACACTGAGAAAACAGCTGGGGAAAAATATCCCTCGGGGATAGGAATTGCCAACGTGGCAGTCTCTTATCCTTTAGAAGTGTAACAATACCAAAGTTAGAGCCGAAATCCCACGTAGGCTCTTTGACCAACCCACTGAAAGCAGTTACCAGTGTCATCAAAAGATTTTCCTCCTCTGTGAGCAAATGGCTTTGTTTACCCACATGGACTTGTAACACTCATCATCAAAACTGCTAAAGAGAAGGCAGAGTTAGGCAGAAACATCTGTAGTGAGCAGGAGTTGCACAGAGGTGTCCTGACCTGTCAGCCCCTGCAGAAAAGCCCTGCACACTCACAGCCTCCAGCATCCCTACATCTCTCCCATGCTCAGGTAAGAGCATCAGAGCAATTCTTGGGACCAGCCCTTGTTATCTCGAAAGATCTAGCTAAAATAATGGTTTGACAAAACAAAAAAGACCTGCCTTTAGCTCACACCACCACCTCAAAAACAGTATTGCCTCGTGACGTGCAGAAGTGATCCAATAGAGATTCCTGTAGCTGATGCAAATTTGTTCTAAAACGTGGTTTGCTTTGTATCAGCAGGCTTCACGCTGAGTAAAGAAGTGTTTCTTCACCAACAGCTAGCAAAAAACCTAGTTGGAAGTTTTTCCTCCTGTCCTGTCTAGTTCACAAGCAGTGTGAGTCCTGGCCCATTTCTGAGATCGTACTACTGAATCTGTGCACGACCAAGCTCCTCACCTGAACAATCACAAAGCTACACACTGGGGCTGAAGTTTCCTTAATTGCTTCCCTAACTGCTTTCCCTAGATCCCCCTCTTAAATTAGATGACTACAAGAACTACAAGGTTTTAATAGACACCATCATACAGCAGGTATCTCAGTCTCCCAAGTCGCCATTCCTACCCATAGTATCAAGCCCTTCAGATGGTAATTCCTCATTGTTCCTTGACGACCAAGAAAAATGTGATCACCAGTGTCGTACCAACATGTTTACTGTTCCAGATATAGTCACACATGCAACTGTCCTTCAGAAGACTGGAATTCCAGGGTTTCATAATCCTAGCTTCTATTCAGTGTCGGATGCAGGAAAAATACCAGGAAATTTGCCTACCTGCTGTTGAGCTCCATTACTGACATTCAACATCTTCCACTGGAGAAGGGGAGGCTACAAATTGTCAGCAAACCAAGCAGCTGGGCCTCATGTCTACATTTCAGCTCTAAGTTTAAGTTGAGAATGTGGTAAAAGGCTTAAATATAGGGAAGCATTTGCTCTATTTGTATGACATCACATATGTATGCATACACAATGATGCACTGCAGAAATAATTATTTCTAATACAGCATAGCTAAGGACAGACACCACCTTCCCACAGCAGAGAGGGCAACGCATGTACGAGAACGTGATCCTCAACAGTACAAATCAAGAAACGGCCCAAGCCAGCTTCTAGGAAACAGCAAGGACTCCACGTAGCACAAGGGCCTTCAGGCACCTGGGGTGCGCGGACAGTAAGCCCCTCCGAGGGCAGGGACTCCAAGCTAGGCCAGCCCTTTGCCATAAAAGTCAGCGAGCCACTCCACCAGGCCAGCCTGGTGGTTCAGGCACTCTCTTGAAAGAGAAAAACACATCAGCTCAGAAGTCTTCACTCTAGACTATGTAAAGTCATGTCCATTTATCTCAGCAGACTCTCTAATAAAAGGGTTATTGTAGCTGAGGGGCTAAAACTCGTCGTCAAGCCCAAACATACCTACCACCTCCTCTGTTGTCCAAGACCCAGTGTAACCCAGGAGCACTCAATTGATTTTGTGATACCCAGGCAAGATGCTTCAGATCCCTGGTATGTGGATAATTGGACAGAGCGGGCTGAATTGCTACATGAGACCATACTCTTTGTGGATGTGACACTGCATTCGCATGTCATGTAACTGTACATGTAGTAGAAACTACTTCACATTTTATTCCTGCCAAGGCAGCTCCTGCCAGAATTACGGCTTTTAACTAGGACAGACAATACCGCTCTTGACACCTCACAATTTCTTTCCAAGGGGACCTTTGCCAAGGCAGAAGGTTATTTAACTTAAAACTAATCACCGAAAGAAATCAGACCCTGGAGGTGAAGGATTGGCTCTGTACTAATGCACCCAACGCTCTGTCCTTAAGGAAGCTCTTCCAGACAGAAGGAATATGAAAATCCACGTGACATCCTACAGCACGAGAAAGACTCGTGGCCTCTGGGACAGACAATAAAGACAACACTGCCATTTTGTGCAGACAGAAGCAGCAAGTTCTGCTTCACTGGTGAATACCTGATATTCCCAAAACAAGCCACATCTCAACGATGTCTTACACATTAGTCTAACTAAAATTTTGAGTGCAAAATTTTTTAGTGTCCAGATACTCCAAAGAGGAGAAGCTATATAAAGAGACCTAGAGAACAATTCACGGTTCATAGGCTAATTCTCAATATTTTTAATGGATTGTACAGATTTCTACACCTGTTTTTTTTGAAATACATTACATTCCATCTGGTAGATGAATGCATATCTTCTGCCCCATGATGAAGCAACAAGTGTTTACTTAAGGCTCTCACTGATAACTTTTCAAAAAGATGTATCTCTTGGGTAATTGCAACATGAAAGAGTTCTTGTTGAAAGCAGCAGAACACACTCCCAAGTTTTGCTCATAGGCCTCTCAAATCATTCTCACAGACACACTGGGATCATATTGCAATAGAAGGACCTCCCAATAATGCAAAGTTGAATGAAATATTTTACTTTTACTTTCCAATGTATAAAATCTGGTTTTGCACTTCTTCCTATGAAATATGCCACAAGTAAGAAGTAATGGATTGGAAGCAATGCAGAATGTCTACCATATAAACTGAAGGTAAAGGGTAAAAACAAAGATGGTGAAGTCTCAGCTAAAACCTTTCACATACAGCAAGAATTTTCCTACGTTGCCTTTCCCACAGCCAGGTACACTAAGTTAGTTACATTAGCTAACAGAACTTTTAAAAAGTTAAAAACAAACCAAAAGAAAGAAACAAACAAATCACATCAACTTCAGTCAGTGCACTTCCACCTGAAGAAGACAACCTGAACACAGTAGGCAAGAAGAAAATCCTGTTTCAAGGACAATACCACCTCCAATATTCATATATCGTGCATTAGAGACTACTAGGACTGAACTGCTAACACTTGTACGCTGCTAGAAGCTTAGGCATATTGTAAATACATTATCTGCTGCAAGCAGGATGTTGTTATGCCAGGCTACCTGAAAACCTAAATATGAATAGAAGTTTAAACACGTCTTCTTCCATAATTCATTTTACATTTAAAACCAGTCCACAATGGGATCAGTTCCTTTCAGCAAGGCAAAAGTTACAGGCTAACAACAGGGTCATAGCGATGATTCTTCAGTCTTCATCTTTTTTGTCTGTTCATTCGACCCGCGTTGCAGATCCTGCCTTTTCTTTTTCTGCTGCTGTAACCTTTCCTCTTTCCTCTGTAGGTAGATGGCTGTGTTATCAAATGAAGCCTTGTAGAGACTGCTGTAGTGGCGCTCTGTGCCAACAAAATCTGCCATTGGGCAAAGCAAGAACACACAACAAGTGTTAATTCCCATAGCAGTCTCACCAATTAATTTCTGCACTGTAATTCTAGATAGTGGCATTTCAACTTATTTACTGTGCTCCTATCCACTTCATTAAATATCAGCATTTACACTGTGTGAGCCTGACTTGTATCGGAAAGTGTCTGTCCTGCATTCACACAGCCAAGCACAGCCTCCATTTTTAGGCTAAAAAATCTGGACGGAGGCAAGCACCTGATGTTGAAGCAAAGAGGGCACACAGCTGTCTTTACATGTTGGACACTTGCAGACTTCGAGGCTTCTGCTTTTATAATTACTGCTGTTGCAACTTACTGTTAGACATCCCATTGGAGTTGCTCCCCAAAGCCTAAGCACTGCAAAGCGTGTATGCTACCTAACTGTGCTTAGCTCACTTGTCTCCTAGAGTATTAACGTAAAAGAAGCCCAAAGATGTAGACTTCAAACAGCGATGTCCTACAGCACATACACATTTCTAAATATTCACCCCAATAGTTCTGTTACACTTTCTGTGAATTCAGCATAATATTCATCACACCATCTCCAAGACTCTAAGAAAGATCTAAACTTACAGACTTCATCTGTAAGTTTAGTTGGGTTTAATATGGAACTAAGTACTACCCAAAAACGCCCAATCAGATTGTTTCTGTAGAGAACGCAGAACGAGACTAGCTGGCTAGGTCCACATTTCTAAAAGCTATTAGAGTGGTACCCGACAAAGTCAGTTACCCCTAGTTCTCTTTGTATTCCTACCTTTTCCCACTTCCAAACATTCTTGATCTTAAATGGCAAACACAAGGAAATGCAGTATTTGCTAGGGTTTGGTCCTGAAGCTAGCGTGCTACTCCACAGTAACGTACACACAGTATCCCCTTGTTTCTTGGCAGATAAACAAAGCAGCTTTCCCTTGCTGGTACTCAGCAAAGAGCATGCTTTTGCTTTTGAGGGTCTTGCACTCACATAGTAACCAATTTACTTGCCTTTGGCCCTGGGAGAAATTGTGTTCTGTCAGTTTGAATATCCATGCAACTCTCTACTTGATCAGTCTGCACTAAATCATAGAATCATAGAATGGTAGGGGTTGGAAGGGACCTCTAGAGATCATCTAGTCCAACCCCCCTCCTAAAGCAGGTTTGCCTAGAGCAGGTTGCACAGGAATGCATCCAGGCGGGTTTTGAGTATCTCCAGAGAAGGAGACTCCACAACCTCTCTGGGCAGCCTGTTCCAGTGCTCTGTTACCCTCACAGTAAAGAAGTTCCTCCTCATGTTCAGGTGGAACTTCCTGTGTTCCAGTTTGTGCCCATTGCCCCTTGTCCTGTTGCTGGGCACCACTGAGAAGAGTCTGACCCCATCCTCTTGACATCCACCCTTTAGATATTTGTGAGCATTGATCAGATCTCCTCTCAGCCTTCTCTTTTCCAGGCTGAACAGACCCAGCTCTCTCAGCCTTTCCTCATA
>VZSC01016084.1:84576-114622 GCA_013398225.1 Steatornis caripensis | reverse complement strand
CCTCTCCTGTTCTCCACAACTTTTCAAAGATGATAGACAGTGGCCTAGCAATTACATCCGCCAGCTCCCTCAGCACGCGTGGGTGCATCCCATCTTGCTCTGTCTTTTTCTGTCATCAGTTACAACAGAACATCAAACCGTTCAATGTGTACTTCAAGCTTGACTCACGCATCTTAAATTCTACAGAATCAGCAATCAGGTGAAACAAGTTTATAAAAGGACAATATGCAGGCATTAAGACTCAGTTTAAACAACATAATGATCACCTTTTTTAAGAGAAGTAACTATCTTTTCAAGTACTAATTATGCATTGGAACAAGTACTCATCAAGTGAGCCTCCCCTTACTAATTAACAATAACAGACCCTGTCATCTGAGCAGTCCTCCCCTCCCAGCTGCAGATGCACGCGGCTACCGTGTATCACAGTAATTTGCTACACTGGCTAATTATGCTCAGAACCTCTTCCTCTGCCTGCTCTTTTTACTTCTCTGTTGCTCATTTTCAGTCAGACCTCATACTTCTAATTACCTGTCTGGCTGTAACTATCAAGTCTGCAGCATCTACGTGCAAACACTCTCCCTTTCAAAGAAGTTCCTGACTTCCTCTTAGGTTTCAAAGACTGTACCCACTTTATGACCAACTTAATGACAGCTACACCCTAAACCACCCAAGACATTAAGGAGACTTTACACTAGACTGCACATTCCTGCAACTCTTCCATCTTTATGTATGACCACCAAGAACAGAACAAAAAATTGGTAGGGACTGTAACACCTTTTTTAAGGAAGGTTCCCGGTCTCCCAGCAAAGCAGAGGAGAGAAATTTCAATTAATCAACTCTCACTACATAATGAGACACCCACTAGCACATGCTGGAACCCTTCTCTACCCTGCAGCCACCACTGCCATAATTTCAGCTTCTGAATAAAGTTGGGTGGGTTTTAAATACCAAAAACCCTGGAAACATAGGGTGCTTGTGAACTAGTAAACCATGTATTATTTTTCTGCTGGAGACTGGGGGTGGGGCAGAATCACGAGCAAAATGAACCACCCCTGATACCGATTTAATCTGTGATACCCTCCAGGGTCACACCCTCCAGCCACAGCAAGCTACAGATAATCTGCCTTGCCAAGGTGGACCTGAATGGCCCATCTTTACAGCGAAGCTGCTCCTCCCATGGCTATTCTATTCTTACTATCTCCACTGTACTTCTGATAAAGTGTCACGCCCAGGTAAGAGACAAGATGACAAACAACAGTATTCGATATGACAGCAGTAAGAGCGACTCCAGCAGCTCTGTCACAGGGTGTTTAGACACATCCCTGTGATAAGGTGGTCTATGTAAACCAGTTATAACGCTGTAATTCAGATCTAAATACCTACATCATTTTGTGATAACAGTAAGCTGAATGCACTTCATGATCTATACTGCCTTCTATACCAGATGGAGTGATGAAACTGAGAAAACTGAAAGATTAAGCGACTTCAACAGCCAGCTGAACTAACCTGAATTCTGGTCTTGCACCTAAATCTTATGCTTTAGCTGTAAAAATTGCATTTCCTGGGCCTTCGGGCCAAATTTCTCACCTTTAAACACTGTCCAGTTGTCTTGAAGATATTTTGACATCTTCTGTAACCCTTTGTCATCAGTTACAGGCTGGGAAAAGAAAGAACACTGCATGATATTTTGGAAATAATAAGGAATCTCATGTTTCACAGCACACTGAAAAATGCAACAGCTCTCAGACAAGTGCAGTGAAAGGAGAGCAAGTGTAAGCCCTCCATGATCTGTTATGCTCCTTTTTTCCAGCACTGCTATAGAAACCCGGCCTCAGTTCACATGTTCTACTGGGGAAGTTTTGCAGCTTGAAGAAAATAGATTCCCACTTACTAATCCATGAGGAAAAGGAGTACCACAAGGAACATGTAAGGGTCAAAGAACATACTTAGAAGTTTCATGTAAAACCACTTCACAACTATACTATAATTAGCTGGGGACTTACAAAGATAACCAGGGAGTTTCCATTTGTTTAATAGGCTATTACAGAGAACTTGACAGCACATCCCTCAAATTTGACTCCCTGTTCTCAATGAAAAAAAAAAAAAATTTGTCTTAATGCTCCCAGAGTGCCTTGTCCCCCGAAAGATCCCTCAGAGGCAGGCATAGGGAAGGCTGTGTGGAAAGCATTCCTGTGCAAACCACGAAGGGATTTTGTTGTTTTGTGGTTTGATGGGGTTTTTTTCAAATAATCAAGTGTAGCACACAGAAAGCACAGGCAATGGTTTAAAGTACTGAGAGCAATGGGTGAAAACCACTCTGCTTGATCCCACTATGCCAGATGTTAGCTTTACCAAAGAAGAGAATGGTATTCATAACAAGTTCTCAGCAGCTTTGCGTTACACACAGGTGAGAGAAGTAGAATTAGATGTGTATCTATGACTTTTACTCAGTCTCAAGACATAGAGAAGTATGCCATTTAGCTTTCACAGAACATAGTTCACTCCATTTTTGTTACGGCCTCAAGACAACACAAAACATTCAGGACATTAGCATAACACAAGTGTCTACCTTCCACTGTCCATCACGTGGTCTGTACAACTGAAGAGGAGCTTCACTGTCTTCCTGTAAAATCCATAGATCTCCCGTTGCCTCAAATGCAATGTCCCAACCTTTATGTTTCAGAGCGATTTGCTGACTGTAAATGAGCTGCTGGGCAATGGCATCAAGCTGAAAGATGTAGACTGTGGGAATACTTTAGAGAGGAAAAACTTAATTACCGTTATTATGTAATCCACCTACAGCCATCACTTGTACAGCAAACTACAAACACCCACCCTAATTCCAAACAGAGCCAAAGCAAAGTCATTACGAATTGCAAAAAATACTCCAGCACTTCAAGTGTCGTTTGCTTACATGATCTAAGGGAGAAGCTGTAAATATCTAACACAAATGGCTCGTCAAGTGTTATATAAAGAAAAGGCAGTCAATTGCAGAATCACAGAATGATTTGGGTTGGAAGGGACCTTAAAGACCATCCAGTTCCAACCCTCCTGCCATGGGCAGGGACACCTTCGACTAGACCAGGTTGCTCAAAGCCCCATCCAACCTGGCCTTGAACACTTCCAGGGAGGGGGCATCCACATCTCTGGGCAACCTGCTCCAGGGACTCACCACCCTCATTGTGACCCTGGTCAAGGCTGCCTTTTCTTTAAAAGAAAAGGTAGTAAAGGGAATTTCATAAAGATTACTAAGGATTTATATAAGGAGTGTTGCACCATAGCACACCAGCCTACAGGGCTTCACTTAAAGGAATAAGTAGCTGACCACCAGTCAAAATGAAACAGGAAAGAACTTACATGCCGTGGAGGGGAGGAGGGAATGAGAGGGACAGGAAACCTTGACACAGCTGAAGAACGGGACTCTGGCACTGCACTCATCTCCACCTCTCCCATCAGCACTCACTCCTCTAACAGCCACAACCTCTACATGCAGAGCTTCCTAACCTCCCTTGGGCAGGTCTCCAGTGTGCCAGGCAGGATACTGCACTCCCTCCTGAGTGGCCTACCAGGTCCACATTACAGCGCTGTTTAGAAATGCTGGGCTGTGGAGCTGGAAATAAAAGCATGACACAGAGCACGGCGCAGCCCCTGGGCTAAGTGACAAAGGCACAGCCCTCGGCTGACGTGGCTCCCCCTTCCAGGGCCAGTTTGGATGCCCATGCAGAAGGTGTGATGGGACGCAGCTAAGGCTCTTCACTCTGGCAAAAAAAATGTCCACCGAGGGCTCAGACTGCCGATTTCACTGTACAGGCAGCTCTGGCAATCTCTCCCTTTCCTGTTGGCAAGCTTCTGTCAGGAAGAACACTTCCTTGGCAGGCTTACGGTGCTGTGGAAAGAGAGGGGAAGAGGGCTTGTCCATCCCTGCAAGACATTACCCTACCAGCTGGATCTGTAAGGTTCATCAGTGCTTACACCCTTGATCTCCTGAGCACTCTCTCCTTATGCAAACACATACATCTGAACCCAAAACTCAATGTAGCCTCTCCAAAGTTTTAAACTGAAGAAACGCTGTGGTTTTAATCAGAATGGCTGAACCCATTTACAGCAGCAGAATATGGTAAGAGAAGTTTGGCTCCTCCACTGCCACAGCACTCTGAACAAAATGGGACCCAAAACACATGAGTCAGGCACAGGGATTTAGGGAGACACACTGAGCACCAAGCAGGGCTCTCGTGCATCTTAGCCTTGTGTTTCCTCCCATGAGGGAAAGGCATCACAAAGTCTGCAAGATTTAATTAAGCCAGGTAACCCTGGCACTCACATCTGCACTCAGACCAAGTACAATGAGGACTGAGAGGCTCCCCGCAAGGCCACAGGCATGCCTAGGATGCTCGGAGATCCACAGTAAAAAGTACTGCAGGCTACAGGAAAGTTAGGATGGCCAACAAGGAAAAGCTGCTCTTTGCTTTGCAGGAGCTGTGACGATTTTAGACATTATTCCATTTATTCTTACCAGTCACACAGAATGGCAACATAGCAACCTTGACAGCAGTAGGTTATTCTTGACACAGCGTATTTCTATTAGGAAAAGAAAAAGAAACATCCTTGTAAGTTAAGACCATTTATGGGCAGAAAATTCATATTCCATTTCATGTCTTAGCCTTTAAAATTTAGCAGATGTCTTAATTTACAACAAGTTAAGCAACATAATTTCCTTTAAACCGCAGTCAGGTATATTTTTGTACCAGTGTTTGCTGCTTCATGAAGTTTTCCACACTTCTCTGTTCACAACCATCCGAACAGAGATCAAATTTAAAGGTTTTAGTGAACTACTCTTAACAGACAAACTAACAGATGAAGGAAAGTACACACCACCTTCAAACATTCTCTCCTGCAATGCTAATGGCAAAAACATCAACATTAAGCCTGCTCAGGCAGGATATCACACTAGCAGCTTAGAGATTATAAACACAAGCCATTAGCTGCTGTTATGTTTGTTAAAAAAGAAGATAGTGATGCATAGCTAATATCCTTGCTGTGTTGTCTGTTTTCAACCTGTGTCTGGGTGATGCCATACCACTTAACAGAAAATGTGTTCTGAAGAACAAGACAAGACAGCCCGAGGCCATTTTCTTCATTAAAAAAACCAACCAAACAAAAAAAAAATCCCACATGTAACAACAACAAAAAAACCCCACACCATACTCCTAATTTACAAGATGTATAGTTTTATCTGGAAGAGAATTGGAAAAATACCTTTGCTCCACAAACCATACTACTTGCAATATACAAGAACTGATTCGAGGCTCCTTGAGTGGGAAGTAAGAACTTGGAAAGAGCAGGAAAACTGCAAGAAGATGCCCTAGAGTGCTTTTTCAAAAGTATCTGTTATATAATGTGAAAGACAAAAATGCTGGTTCTCAAGTATATTTTATAAGTAGCAGTAACACCAGCACTTCTGATTAATAAAACCTTCCTATTGCAGATGTAGCGAGTTATTCCCTTTAGGGCAGGGAAAAAACAACTTCTTGACATTCTGCTGGCAGAATTCAGATGCGTCCTCAAGTACTCTTTCCTTTCACCTCCTTTCCAGACTTCATCTCTTTCCCTAACACAACACTGGTCACTAGACAGAACCTTTAGGTCACCAGGTTAAGCTGAATTTGGGAGTAACCATGGGATTTTATCCTTTGAGCTACCAGCTGATGTGTAGGCATTGTCGGGGTGTTTGTTTCCGAATTTTGCAATCATTCTAGGAAAGCAAAACAAGCCAAAACAGCTTCCAAACATTCAAGCCAGCAAGTTTAATACAAGAAGCTAACTATTTTGTCAACAGTACATGATACAACTACTAAAAGATAAACCAGCTGCAGGAAAGAAAGATAATTAACGGCATAAACATAGCTGAAAACCAGGGTTACACAGTCCATCTCCAGCATGAGGGGAAAAAAAAAATCCATTGTGTGATACAATCTCATAGCAGGAAGCAAGAACAATGGCATGCACGCACTTTTTGCTCACATACTTTATTGCCTGTTTAGACAGAAGAGGAGCACTTTACAAAAAACATTATCAAAAGGATGAAACATTTTGAACTCTTGGGAACAGATGGGACTAACCTCTTGCTACTCTGCAGAAATACTAAGCTGTATATATATTATACATATTTAGATTTAGTATCGGGGCCCAGGACCCTTGTTTAACACGGACATAAGAAACGCTTACGGTTCCAAATACTGAGTAGGATGATTGGGCTGAATCAGAAAGGTTCTCTGTAGCGAATATGTCTAAATGTCGTTGCTGCTGTAGAGAGCCATTTACACCTCAGCTTTGAAGTAAAACTGACAGCTCCTATTGTAAACCACCAGAGGGTTCTTTAGACATTTAAGGGAACAAGCAAAGACAGATATACAGAGATAGATAGATAGAAAAAAACCCAACCCAAACCTGTGATATTTATTTCTAATAACAAAGCTGTCTCTCAGCCTGTTTCATGGCAAACATGCAGGGCAAGCACAAGGATGGGAAGTGCCCACCTACACAGCTGAGTGCTTTGTCAGAAAGACAAAGGATTCTGTGAACTTGGAATTATGCAGCAGCTCTCCCCCACCCTCACAGGGGGAGGGAGGAGGAGGCTTTTTTGATTTGAACCAACTGTTATTCCCAGCCGGACAGAGACAAGAAAATGCATCTTTCCTTTCCATGTGTTAGGTAAGTTAACAATCACAAAGTGAATGCGAGTCCCAGAGTAGTATCTTGTTCAAGGACAAGCCTATGAAAACAGTTAATTTCAAGAGAGCTACAAGACCAGACTGTGATAAACAGATGTTCACTTGATACTCTCTGAACTTATTCAGCATTTATATGACACTGTTATCAGCCTGCCAACACCTTAAAATTAACTTTTGATGTCATCTGTGAGAAGAGGTGACCCTATGAAAAATTAATGTACTGGGGTAGAGTTGTGCAATTCATGTTCTGGACTTTAAACAAGCTTCTGCTGTCAAGAGGATGAGATGAGGTGAAAGCTCTGAAGCAGGAAAAATATTTATATAGCACTACAGAATTAGAGTATTAACTCCCATTCTAGTGGGAAAACGAACTGGGAACCTGCAACCCATCAGCTGAAATCAATGCTACATTGCTCAAACACTCCTACGTTCCCAAAACAGATATATATTCATCATCTGCCAAGCAAAATAAGCCCACACTTATGTGCTTACATGACCCACCATTACTGATGATTCCATTATCATTGTGCTTCAAGTTGTGTTTCAAGCTTCAGTGCATTCACAGTGGTTACCAATGGTAAAAATGAAATGCAACGAGAAAGAAAAGAAACATTTACACCCCCTTCCAATCTTTGGTTGCCAGAGTAATTTGCAGAGAGTGTGGTAGTTACAACCTACAAAGTGCTGACTCCAGATATTTCTCTTAAATTCAGACTATAAGTGTCACACTGGGTTGTGAAGATGATCTCTGATACACCTGGATGCAAAGCATGACCAAATACTACCACCAGACATCATCTCTGGCGTTTCTAGGACTATGATGCCAGCAAAACACAAGCCTCCTTTCTCCTTTAGTCCTGCTGGCCACTGAGACAGTAATTTTTCTGAGAGATTGTTTCTATTTGGATAATCCTGCCTCAAAGGCAGCCTCCAGATTATTAGATATTTCATATAATGCTGTAACTAATGGTCATCACACAGGCTTTAAACATTGTAGAGTCATTCTGACAGAAGTACATACTGACAGCTGCATAACAAGACAGCACAAAGCGGGCAATGCACAGCATTAAGTTTTAAATCTGTCATTTATGTGCCCGCAATCACTGGGACACTGCCTGGTCACTGTTTCAAGTGTGCATGAACTCTGGAAGTCAGCTGAGTCTTCTGCACCCCTCAAGCATTGTGCAAATTTAGCATCATCGGAAACAGATTTTAAAACGCCTATAAGAGTGGGCAGTAAGCAGAATTTCACAGATTCAAGGAACAGGCCAGCCTGAGGCTTCCAAGGTCACCATTAGGAGGCACACGTGCCAGTGGGCAGAAGAACCGCAAAACACTGCAGGAATACGGTTTACTAACCACTGCATTACATTTATTTACCCACAGTTTGTGGGTCTTCCCCTTCTGTCACTGCTTACTCACACCGAGGTAAAGCAGCTAAACACAGACTCCTCAAACAGCCAAATGGCACCCCAAATTTCTACTGAGGACTCCATCAGCATAGAGAGTATCCTATGGAACGGACTTTGTCAGGTGTGTTAGGACACAAGGCAAGTATTACTAAACTGCATTCAAATACATTCTGAGAGAGTTGGAGACCATTTTAAAATCAGTTCCTGCTTGCAGCAACAAGGTTTTTTCCTCTGTCCAATGCCATGTTCAAGGTTTATTACATAGTTTAATATTATTTTTTAATAAACTTGTTTGTAATCAATAGAGTTAGGATTCAATGTGAGATCCAGCACCATTAATTTACATGCAAGCTATCTTACTAAACGCTAAACCAGTCTAAGCAACAAGTAGCATTTTTAGAATTAATAATAGCATTCTCCACAGCTAGTTGCTTACTAGTCCTCAATGATCCAATAAAGCTAGAAGGCAAAGTATTTTAAAATAAAACCATTCTTCCCTCCAAAAGAAAAGCCTTGCAACATTACTGCAGACATGGATTCGATGGGTATCAAACCACGTTATTTCAACAAAGCCCTCTTGTTACCTACCTTTGAACACAAAGATAAAACACTTTGGCTTTGAAACTCCCCAAACCACTTATTTCCAGAAGGCTATGTGTGGCAAAGTAATTTGGTAGGTTTGCCTCAATCTTAATTCCCCTTCCTCGCTCAAATCCTGCTGCACCTAGACTGTAAGAGGATACCAGCTGGATGGGTTTGTCACCTAATTTGGTACATCCATTTTTTGCTCGTGAAAAAAAAACACCCCAGCAATAGCTACTTCAAAGATTTCAAGCACTAGACTCAAGCTGAAATGAGCCAGAGACCTTGTGAACATGTACGTCAGGTCTCTGGCCGAGGTGTGCTTTAAAGTATACTTTCAAGTTCAGGAGCAGGTTAAATTGTCCATATAGATACTACCATGAATTCCTGCTAACAGGAACTCTAGGTCAAAACCTGTATCTAAGCTTTGAAAGTTATGATGCAAGTGGCTGCCTTCCTGGGCTTATGTATAGACATGAAGTTGCATATTATTACTCCAACACAAAGAACAACTTGCTAATGTCTTCTGCACAGAAAAAAAACATGAGTTGTCAGGTCTGTCGCTAGAAGCTTGGTCCTTCCATGGGTTGTGCTCTCTGTTCAGTAACTGGGAATCCTGCTAACAACATCAGGCCAGACCTACACGGACAGCAAAGAATCTCTGAGATATCCCCAGGAATGGCTCCCAGCTGCTGGGAGACGCCGAGCACAACACACTTTGACTAACCACAACAGAACACAAGGGAGGAAAGACTGAACTTTTCAATTCTATTTCAGCCTGGATACGAATTCCCCAGTGGATGTGCCTCAACAGCCATGCATGGATACAGGCTTCCCAGTCACCTAACAACTGGGAGACAGCTGTGGTCTTCAGAGAAAGAAGTATTTTTAGAGAGTCGCATGAAAAACACACCCAGCAGGATGGTTAGTAAGATGAACAACTCTTAAACAACCCAACAGATTAACAGCTGACTTAATACAATGTACACAGCAGGGACAAGAATGAGTGCTGTTTCACTGCGAACAGGTCGTATGCCAATTCATGTGACAAGAAAGAACAAAACCAGAGATCAAATACTACCAGAACCACTGCTCACATCAGATTATCATCCCAAATCACCGTAGCACTCCAAACACGTACATGTGACACCACTCATGTACAGGCTGCAAGCTAGGGAGAGCTCCTGGGGTATTCAGGATGTAAGACTCATAGATTTTAATTCTGGACACTGCCCATCTTCAGAACAACCCAAAGGAACAAGCTCAGTGTTTTGACTCCACAAGGCTGCACTATTGCAGACAACTGGTTACAAGTGTTACAAAGCTTCTTTTTACTCAGATAGAACTTCAAGTGTTAAAGTTGCAATTTTTTTTAAAAATGGGTGAATTTTTAGATCTTTCCAGTGTTATATTTTCTGGCTAAGAGACTACAGCACCTCTGTTTTTGGAAAAATTGTCAAGTGAAGGCTTTGTCCAACATGCAGAACTTGTATTTGGTAAGAATTGCGAACAGCTTCTTTTGGTCACTGCTTGGCAGTTTTTAGAAATGCACACACGAGACAGGAATGGATTTCAGGGACCTTCTTCCTTTCCTGAAATCCCAGGCTATTGTAACAGCTTCTAGGTCTCACATAACTTCCAAACCCATCCACAGAAGGGAGGCCCTCCTAACAAAATGCAACAAACTCATTGGGAGTCACAAAGATTAGGAGGATAGGAAAAGCACTAACACACATGGGCATACCTCGTCAGTTTTGGTTGTCTCAGGCCCACAGACACTACTTAGATGACAGCAGTACACTTCTTCCCCGCTTTTGTACTCCCAAAGTCTCAGAGTCGAGTCCTGGACAGATGGAAGCGGACACAAGTCTGTTACTAACAGCATCTCAGGCAAAGAGAGGCCACTCATGGCCTTCAGCTAAATCCTATTTCCCTGGAGAACTTCCCACAGAAGCTGCTAAATAGTCACTTAGTTAAGACCTCAAATTGCAGATAAAGCATTTTAATTAACAAAATTTTTTCTCTCCATTCTAAATTATTCAATCATGATAACTTTAATTCTCCTTTTGAAGTGGAAATTGGGTAGCTGCAGGACTGCATTTCAAGTCTGTCTCAAATAGCACAGTAATACATGTGCTCAGCATTTTAATGGCAATTCTTTCAGGTTGCCTTTCTCTGCCCCTACTGTTTTTATCACCCAAATTCTCATTTGATTTAGTAAGAGGAGCTAAAGACCTCTCTGGAAAAACAGAGTCATCAAAGAGCATTTGCTAAGAACGTAATACAGCCGCACACAGCACTAACACTAGAGTTGCTTAAAGAATTAGAGGAACAAGAGACAAAGGCTTTAGGGAAGCAAGAGCAGCAGCTGAAACCAAATGTTAAGAATTACTACGATCTTCACATCTTCACAGAAAACATTTGTTTCCGATGCAGTTCTGGTAGTCTGGGAAACAAAGAACATTGTTTCCCTTCTTTTAGGCCACCTCATCTACTCACTCTGTAGAGCTCTGGCATGACAGCAGGATGCCATCAATTTAAGAAAAGGGCTGGAGTGAGGGAAAGGAGGGAACACTCACTTCTCCAGTCCTCATCCAAGCATTCTGTAGCAGTGCGCTGCAATCTCTACACAACATGCACTGAATGTACTATGAGGACATACAGATAAGGACATAATTCAGAACAAGTCTCACAACGGAAAGCAAGTGGGAAGGTGTAGGGGGAACAATTTTCTCATCTTAAAAGCTCTAAAAAAATCTGTGATTCTAAGGCCATTCATTCTCAAGACGCTCATTACCATGGCAGGCTGGCATAATACCCATTTTCTTCAAAGCTGTTTAACAGACCAATGATTAAAGTTTGCCTGTGCTCCAAAGCAAGAGTTAATGATGAAGAAATTGCGAGGACTTTGTGATTTCTCCATCCCAAAGACCTTATTAAGAACCTATCCTTGCTATAAACACAGTAAACAACTCTTATATGAAGTAGCAATAGAATGGCTGAACACGGAACAGAAAGCTGAGAAAGGGGGCAGGGGAGGAGGGAGAGAGAGGCCATGCTGTAAACCATGAGAGATTATTCCAAGTGTCCCAAGAAACTTGGGGGAAACACAAGCAAACAATGGTTTTAAAGTCTGAATTTTCAAGAAAAATACTTTTTTCAACAAATTGCAATACATACCCCAGAAGCTGACAACAGCAGATCAGGATAGTTGGGTATTACAAGTATTTTGCTTACAAACCTAAAGGGAAAGTAGTCAAAAGTTGAACTCTTTTGCATGACACTCTGGTCTTTAAACACACACTAGTAAGAGAAAACACCAGTTTTGAAGAGAAACTTACAATAAACAAACATTCTCCACATCAAACTAATGAGGAGGAAGAAAAAATGTCTACAGTACTTAATGTAGTGTATATATACTCCACAAACTACAGACTTTCTACTTAACAGAAAAAAATATTTCCCCATCTGCACTCAAGGCATTCTACCTACTTCCTCCCGACTGAGAACATTGCCATTTAGACCAAAGAATGCCAATGAAGACAGATTTACTCGGATAGCATGTTCCCTTTTCTCAATTCACGATGCACATTAAAAACATGAATCAACGGATTCTTTTAAAACACAACAGTGATGACTCAGCTTTCAAAGTACCACATCTCTCCCATCACAGCTGAAGATCATTCAAAAGCAATCTTTACAAAATTTTAAAACAAGCACGTGGCAATTTACCACCAGTGTCTACATTCAGCCAGAAACCTTGTTTTTCAGAAGTATGTAATACTACTGTGTCTACCATGACTTGTCTTTGCTGAGTAATGAGGACCTGAACTTCTAGAGTTTGTTATTATCTTAGAGCTCAGTAACTTAAAACATAGTGACCTGAGCAGAAGGTTACCTGAGTGGGATAGTCTTGCTTTTGAAAAGCGGCATAATTCTAAGGCCATTAAAAAAAGAAAGAGCAAAAAATAGAAGGAAGGTATTTAGTCACTGTAATACAATCTTTCATGACAAAGCAGTAATGGCAGGTGCATGCAGGCATAACAGGTACAGCAAGAATCACCATGGACCCCACTGAAAGAGGAAAATCCAGAAGCATGAAATAAGACAACAGTTATAGCTGCTTTATGTAATCCTTTGCCTATTCATTCCTAATTTAAATATTGAATTTTTAAATATATTTCAACCAATTTACACTAAGTGCCTTTCCACTACGCAGCCACTAATGAACTCTTTGTGCAGCCACAACAGCCCCCGTTCAAGTACAACTGTATACATAGTAGGTGGAAACATCAGGCACAGCTCTGTAAACATGCTACAGAAACTGACCCGATCAAAGACTACTTAGATCTTTAACACAAGTAGTTTCTTGCTTTTACACTAGGCCAATTCTACAGAGGTTAGACTACCAAACGACGTTATTAAAATCAGACTGACACTCCAAATTAATCTGCGTCCTAAATGCTTTATTGAAACACCTTGGTGGGCAAGTTTAGATAGCTTGCTACCCATATCTCAAGTTCCCCAGCCACACTGTCTTTCTTTAACTCTTGTTTCCGATACAGTGAGTCCACTGCCCCACATTGCATCATCTTATGGAACAACATGCCTGGAAGGGTGGTGTTATTCCCAAGAAACTCAGCAGCCAACCAAGCAGAATTACACACATTCTGCACCCTGTGCAGGGTCACATCTTCTCTACTACCTTGTTACTCTGGACTTCAAAATGTAGCAACGGCCACACAAAAAAACCTTGCACAACTCCTCTACCCTACTCAAAAACCCTAACAATCAACAACAACAAAAACCCTCCAAGAGCCCACAAAACCAAGTAGAGGTGGAAGACAGAGTAATAGACTCTGAAAATACCACAATTGATAGACATTTTAAGCAGTAAAATGTAGAGGTAAAAGTCTTTCAAGAGTCTATTTGCCATTGGAGTCTTCCTCTTGGGACAAGGACTACCGAAAAGAAAAGGGAAAGTCGTCCCTCCTGTAGGCTGAAAGGCAAGTCCTGATAAACTGGCTAGAAGACAACCCCTAATCCTATACCAGAAGAACTACTAGTCTCCTAGCAAGTAAGAGCACATCTGAATCACATCAGTACAGCTAGCAGGTTGCTCTGCTGCCTTCCACTCTTCAGATCACTGAAATTAGAAGGACCTTCACTTCAGGATGGAGTAGAACGGAAAGGAACAAATGATCTCCAGGCTCTGGAGTCTCTTGTGGCCAGCAGGTCAAGGGAGACGATTCTGTTCCTTCACTCTGCTCTGGTGAGACCCCACCTGGAGTACTGTGTCCAGCTCTGGAGCCTTCAGTACAGGAAAGATATAGACCTGTTGGAGCAGGTCCAGAGGAGGACCACAAAAATGACCAGGGGGATGGAACACCTCTCCCTATGAGGAAAAGAGTTAGGGTTGTTCAGCCTGTGGAAGAGAAGGCTCCAGGGAGACCTTACTGTGGCCTTTCAGTACTTAAAAGGGGCTTATAAGAAAGATGGAGACAGATTTTTGTTGCAATAGGGCATGGGGTAATGGTTTTAAACTAAAAGAGGGGAGATTCAGACTATATATATGGAAGAAATTTTTTATGATGAGGGTGGTGAAACACTGGAACAGGTTGCCCAGAGGAGTTGTAGATGCCCCATCCCTGGAAACATTCAAGGTCAGGTTGGATGGGGCTCTGAGCAACCTGATCTAGTTGAAGATGTCCCTGCTCACTGTGGAGGGGTGGACTAGATGACTTTTAAAGGTCCTCTACAACCCAAATGATTCTATGGTTCTAACACAAACCTAGCTGTTGTTTAACATGATTTGAGCAGACAATTATTTCATGCACTGAGGCACAGTGAAGAACCACACACAGTAACTTTTGCACACAACGAACTTACTCTTTGTGTCCCAGACAGTAGGATACAATATTATGAGGAGCCTTTGCCAAGCTGACTCTGATCTTCTCATCTCTGTCTGCAGTTAGGATATACCGGTCATCAGGACTCAGTGCCTGTTGGTAAAGGGAGAGTTTTAGTGCCCAGTGGTTCAACGCCTGTTTTAATATAATTCTTCCTAACCAGGAGGAAAAAAAAGACAAGCAGGAAACTATCTGTTTCTCCTGCCTCTGAATGGCAGGTGCAAACACTAAGTCATGCTTTTCCACCAACAATGTAAGCATAAATCTTGATGACAGTAAATTTATCGCTCACTAAGACAAGCAACACTGACTACCAGGTCCAGTGAAAGTCACTGAGCTCCAACAGTACAGGCAGAAGTCCCGCTGCATCTTAAAAAGAAAGAAACTTATCGCATTGAAGAGCTCAACAGACATGACCGCGTAAATTCCCACATATGTTCCATCACCAAGTCTTCTGTGACTGTAACACGAAGACTTTCTGACACTCACACTCCCAAAACAGATAACCCTTTGGTAAGCTTGTTTCCTTACTAAACTCTGCAGACACAAACTCAGTAGGAAGAAATCCAGACCACATACTTCATTTACATATATAAAACCCCCAACCAAAGACTCCCAATGTGGGACAAGAGCAACAGCGAAAGACCCAAACACAAACAGCAATGCAGGATTGTAGAGTAACTACACAGAGGCACATACTTACCACATCCAATAGCAGAGACAAGTGACCCAGCTCAAGTTTTCCATCTGCCTGGGGTTCTGTTACTGAGTAAGAATAGACATCACCAGACTTGTCTGCAACCAGAATCTTATCCTCTGCAGCTGTAATAATCAGGGACGTGCATCTCCTGTTCACAGACCTGAAAGAAAAATGGCACAGTTTGAACAGCTCTGGATGGCAGCTTTGGCAAGTCTGGATTCAGACCCAGTTGAACAGACCGAGAGACTGGACAAAAAGCTCTCAGATGCAACATTCTTGAAATGGCAGCAATGAGAATAATGTTAAGGGAGGGTATGGGGCCAAAAGAGCGCTTTCGAGACCTATTAAGTGACGGAACTATATAATAGCAAACAACCTGGGCCGGGGCAGGGGGTGGGATGGGGGGAGAAAAAGGAGAGACCGTTAAAGCCTGCATGCCTGCATTTTGCTTAGGTACTTTTTCAATAGAGCATTTTGCCTAGGCAGCCTACCAATATTCTAAAGAAAGCTGGTACACTTTCTTGCACTCTCCGTAATAAAAACATAAGTTAAACACATAGAAAAGACAAGACAAGGTAGGAGTTCTCCTAGTAAAAATCCTTCACAGTAACACATCTAAAAACTGTGTTGAAACTACTTCTCCAGTTGCCACTTTGTACTGTAAAAGGAAGCCCTTCCTCGTGAGCCTCAAGGACTATTCCTCCTCACATCCAGAGTCAGAGCACCGCAGTCTCAGGAGACCTTGTCCAGGCAAAGCCCTGAACTTGAACTCCGACTTTCCCTCCTCATCTACCAGTGTCTTAAAGTTCCGGTTGCCGGTGTACCAGGTAATGGTTTTCTTACTTCTCAGATACACGTAATGACCATATAGGTCAGAAAATAAGTTTCAAAAAAGGCTTAATCATTTAGTCTGGAGAATGCTTTTGCAACTCAACAGCTGTTGTTATTACTGTTATTCCTTTCTTTTCCAAACCGCTCTGTGTCCTGTCTGTTAATACAGGACTGTGTACACCGGGGATCATAGGGAATGGGCATTCCTATTCACCTACTCTGAAATTTGGTGACTGTCTGGATGCAAAGGAACAATATACTGTATTTCAGGTAGGAAGACAGAAAATCCAGTAATTTTTAGTGACTGTTTAAAGGAACACCATAACAACAGGAAACATATAGGACGAGAATGTTGCTACACATTGCAGGATCAGGCAGTGCAGTTTCAGAACAGGTAACCTTGCCAACAAGAAAAACGTCTTGCTCCAAGTTCATTGTACTGCCTTTGATCTTAAACAGAAGTATTCAAAAGTTCCCCTGTCCGAAATGAGCTGACTACAAAAGCTAGCACTGCGCAAAACCTTTTATACAGCTTGCCACAAAACACTGATGCAAGTTATATAGCTCAACTTTAGAATCCTTTTTTTCATGCAGAGACCATTTTGCCTGCATTCCCAGTTTCCTAATAAGAAGTAGTGACATTCCCAAAAAACCCAGCTGTGGTCCTAGTTAATCTTTTAGCAAAAAATATATTCAGTGGCATATTATGGGCAAGACAGGGCAGTGCAGCAGGGAAGACAAAGCAGAACGAACAGAATTTGCAATTTCTGGTTTTGTCAGTGACTACTTACTCACTACAACACTAGTTAACCCACCAAAGGTCTATCATGTACCCTACACACACATTCAAGCTGACAAGAGACCATTTTGTTTTGCAGCCAGGGCCTCACATTTGTCAGAGACCACCAGAAGCAGAGATGTCGCACGCTGAAGCATTTTCTCAGGAAGACCTTCAGGGTCCTCTTTTTTACAGACAATTGTCACAAGCAGCAGCAGAAAACTTGTAACTGGAGGACCTCTGGTGGACAGCTACAGACTGTTTTCTCAAGAGAACCATACTACAGAAGAGAAACAGTTGGCAGAATCTCTAAAGGTATGCTTTTAAGAGAGTTCACAAACTCCCCAAAACATCTTCTCTTCCCAACCAACAGAAACACACAGTGCACTCACTGAACTGCTCAGTATCGCTTTTACAGGCCCAACCTTAAGTGTTCACTACGACTGGGTAAAGTTCTAGTTCTTAAAGATGCAAGTACAGTCTTTTGAAATAAGAAAAGAGATTATCCTTTCCTTGGCCAGCGATATAAACATCCGCACTTCCTTTCTTGGTGCGGGGCATACCACGTATCCCTTTTTGACAAGTATCTTTGAATTCTCAAGAACATTAAATTTGAGCAAGTACAAGGAAAAAAACAAAAAAGAGGAAGCTTAGCAATAACAAATGTCAACATCCCAAGTACTACTATTTTACAACACTAAAATTAATCAGCCATAACTCCGTAACAAAGTGGCATGCAAGATCCTGCTTCCTTACCTGACACTAACGCATTCCCAGGAAGGCTTCGTATGGAACAGAATCAGACGTTTGCTGTCATCCGTCAGGGCAAAATAATCTCCTGATGGGGAGAAGGCAAAAGCTAGGATGTCATCACTTCCTTTATCTGTTGGTTTTCCATCCTGCCTAACAGAGAGAAGGAAAACAACAGTTCACAACCTGAGTTACTAAAATCCTTAAGAAGATAAAGTTGTTCTCACACCACCAAGAAGGAGCATGAAGAACAAAGTACAATGCTAAAAGTTTTATTTGTGCTTAAAATGTTGAGCCGACTTGAACATTAATGCAAGGAAAAAAGCCAAGAAGAACAAAACTGATATAAGGTCTAAGCCTGTATCATTACCTGCTTAAAAAAGCCATGCTAGGGTTTGTGCTAGATCTTGGCACAAATTTACGGGAAAACAGTAAAATTTGCTATAGGCAAAACAATGTCCAGTGGTTGAATATAAACTAAGAAAAAGACTTTTCCAGGTTTTGAAATCTCATGACTTAGAGAATAGACCTGAAGGATGAGTTATGTAACTAACTGGTTTGAGGGGGTTTTTTTCCTGTCTTAGATGGTCTAATAAAAAACGTAGCATTTTTCTGTGAATGTCTTGACTGAGAAGAGTAATACAGAACCACCAATTATACTACTGGTGTTTCTCTAAAAGGAAAAAGTTACACAGTCTCTTCTCAGGAATGAAGCAGAAAAAAAAAAGTACATACATATATATCCATCAGGGTTAGCAAAAACAACCCAGCCATCACCTGATCAACGAGTCATCCTATGACTCTATTATCTTCATCGCCACACAACCTCAGGAGGAGAGGCATCCTCCAAGAAAACAGCACATTGCTTAAGCAGATTTTCTCACCCTTTATTTCCTAAGGTCTTCTTCTCTGCATTGACGCAATCATACACAAAGAGGCTATCATCACTGCAAGGAAAAAACAACAGACTAAAACCACTGGAACTAGAACGACCGTGAGCTTAACGACGAAGAGTGTCGAGTCTTTTGTAACATGCTATTATTTTGCGGATATTTGCGCAACTGACCCCTTTCTCGAGGAACCACCCCTGTGAAACAGGCTCCCGAAGTGCTACAGATGGGATAGAAGTTTAAAACGTTGGACTGTATGCACAGGCAAAAAAAAAAAAATAAAATTGTCACCTGTTGGCAAAGTAACCACGGTACTGTACTTCTGTCAGGCTTAACCTGTTCGCCACTGGCATTTACCCTGGCGCTCACATACCAGTGACGTGCACCCGGCGGTGCACAACCGTGCCAGAGAACCGCCGAGACTAAAAAGCTTCAAAGCGGCGTTTCAGTAACAGGAAACGCACGCGGGGCACCTGCAAAGCCCGCTCTCAGCGCCGCGGGGCTCTCCCGAAAGGCAGGGGCCGGCACGGCCTCCTCCGCGCCCCCACCACCTCACCCCGGCCGCTCAGCCCCGCCACGCACGGCGGAAGCCGCAGGGGCCGAGCAGCGAGCCCCCGCGGGGCAGCCCCCCGGCACCGAGCAGCGGGGCGGCCTCTGCCGCTCGGCCCCCGGCCCGCCGGCGGGACAGGCCCTACCCCGCAACCGTCCCACCCGGCACTGACCCGGGCTCCCTGTACCGCGCCGCCAGGAGCCGGCCGCCCCCGCTGGCGGCCATTAGCGACCCGCGCAGCGCCAGAGCCGGGCCGGGACCGGGGCTGCGCCCGCCGCCACCGCCGCCACCCTCCTCCATGCGTCAACACCACCACGTGCGCGCCACGGCAGGCGCAGGCTACAGGCGTCACCGCACGAGGCAATGACGCGGGGGCTGTGCCGCGCCTGCGCGAAGGCCGTTGGGGCGACCGTGAGAGGAAGCGCATGCCCGGCCCGGCCGTTCGAAGCCCGCCCGTGCGGGGGGTAGCCTTCCCCGAGGTCGGAGGAGCTGCCGGGGGGAACGAGCGGCGGGCAGCGCGGCGCTGCCATGAGAACCGAAGGGGCCCGGGTAGCGGCGCCGGCTGTGCCGTGCGCGTCAGGGTTCGGGTTACCCAGCCCGCCTGGCGCCGTTGGGGTGGGGCGGGGGGGGGACGGTCCGTGGGGCCGCGCTTCAGGTGGCCGTTTCGTTACGTCTCGGCGGCGCGGTCTGAACAGCGAGCACGGCAGCGGGGTGAAATAACCTTCGGCGTCTGCATCACGCACTGTTACTCGGCGCGTAGCTGCGGAGGACAGGCAATGTAAACGGCCGCTTTTAACTTAAAAGCAGGGATTCTGTTTTAAAACGCTCCCAACGGCGTCCCCGTAGCACCGGCTGCCACCGGACGGGGGCGGGGCCTCATCGCTTAGGCCCCGTCCACCGGGCGGGCCCAGAGCCGCCCCAGCGTCCGCTGAGCGTCATCCGGGCACACGTCAAGATGGCCGCTCCCTCGGTGCTGGGCTGCGGCCGGGCGGCGACCCGCGAGGTAAGGGGCAGAGTAGGCGCCGGATACCGGGGGAGGGGGGCTGGGAGGAGCATCTCGGGACGTCGCTACCCCCGCGGGGCTGTTCGGGCCGTGTCGGTGGCGCGTGGCCGCAGTAGCCGAGGTGGCCGGCACCTACGCAACGGGCCTCGGGGGCGGGGAGGTGCGCATGCGCGGGGCGGAACAGCAGCCGGGGCTGGCGGCGTTTCCGCGCATGTGCTGTGTGGGACGGGGATGGGGGCCCTGTCCCCCCTTCCCGGGCCTCCTTGTGCCTAAGAATTCGCTTTTGTCCCGCTTTGCTCATTTGTTTTCTACGGTACCTTACAGGTGTTGCGGCTGGAAGCCCGGGGGCTGCGAGGGGCGGCCCCCTCTGCGGCGTTCTGCACCAGGCCGGCGGGCTCCGGGATGCCGCCGACGAGTAAGATGCTCCTTTTGTCCTCAACGGTGGTGGGGTGTAAATAAATGCAAACGGGTGTTCGCGTAGGAGCCCCTCCTTTTCTGGCGTTAAACCAGCAAGGTAGCTAATGGCCTTCCCCTGCAGCCTGACAGCCTCTGGAGCCTTCTGCACCCTGTGGTGGTGCCCAGACCTTAAAAGTGTGCTGAGGAGCACCGGTCCGAAGTTCACGTCCCTTTGGTTGGCATTAAGTACACAAGAAAAGCTTAGAAATGCTCATGGCCGCGTCTCCCAACAGTAGCTACGTACGCCAAGAAAGTGAAAGGTCTTTGCCATGTAAACAGGGATTTCTGTTCAAACGTACTACGTAATAGGAAAACGTAAAACTAAAATCTGGGAAGAATGTGTCTCTGTCGGTTGTGTTTATAGGTCACGCTATGAGCTTGATGCTTCTTTCCTGCTTACCTTCACCTTAATATGTTAGTTGCTGTGATGCTTGACCAAACTTAAGGAGAGCTATCATTACATTCATCTTAATATAAAGAAACTTTACAGGTTGCCTGAAATTTGATGGAAATGAGTGTAGCAACTAACTTTTTTTTAATGAGGTGTAAAATCTGGCTTTGAACTTCAGATGTTCCCCCTTGTCTTTTGAAGTCGTTTGGATTATGAGGGTTAAAAAACATCCCATTTTACAGAAAGGCAGACTTGCAAGATCTGCTCCAGTGTCAGGAAGCTGCAGAAAACGACCATGGCTTGGTTGTGTTAAATTTAGTTATAGTGCTTCTTGCCCCATAGGCTTGCAAGCAAGGCAATACACGGACCCGGGTTTTGATGCCACAGTGCATTCAGCCTTCAGAAGTATTCGAACCCCTTCTGTCCCTGACCAAAGTCAAAACGTGAATACAAATTTCAAAGAGGGACATCTTGTGCGAAATGCTGTTTGAGGCTTACTGATTAAGTGAGTAGGATTCCCGCACCAAATTAGAGATCCAGGTGCTTAAACAGCAAAGCTCCACGGGACCGTATGTAGGAGTGATCAGACTTGTTGACAGCTGTTGAAAAGATCACTGAAAGAGTAGTTGAATGCAGACTTCTGGCTTCTAATGTTAGCTGCTTAAATGGCAAGGCAAATAAAACTTGGTTGTTTCATTAAGAAAGCCTTTGCTGTGTAGACTAATACAAGTTGAGTTAAATAGCAAATCGGCTTTTATTATAATTTTTTTTGCATTATTTTAAGCATATTTGAGGTGTACTTTAGCTTCAGTTTCTAGATTCATTGTCCTGCAGCTCTGATTTCAGAAGGTGTCAGGAGATGTCTTAGGCCATCTCTTTCAGCCAACTGTTTCCTCTGCAAATGGTTAAGTTTAGTTAAGGTGTATAGGATGCAGCTGTCTTTTCAGATTCTAGCTGGAACAAAGTGCCTAAATTTTCTTTGCTTAGATAAAGTAGTCATGTTTGCTTACGAAGTCAGTGGTGGGGAACAGACCTGTAATTTATGTATGCCACATTTCTGAGTGTGAACGTGTTTTAAACACGTTCCGATAATGATACTGATGTTACAAGCATCAGTAAGAATGCACTTGGGAATAACATTTTTGTTACTGATTTGGATTGTATTGTTCTTTTGGCAAAGTACTGCAAATGCAGATCAGGTGGTACAAAGTTCGAAGTACGCTAATTAGAGTGTCTATACTAGTTGTGTTAGACTTTACAATTAAAAGCTGAAACGTGTTTTTCACATATCCAGATATTACTGTTTCAACTATTTTTCCAGTAACACCTATTGTTAATGGTCAAGCTGAACGTTACCTGCTTACTTGGTTTCTTAGGATGTCTGAGTGTTAATACTTCTTCAGCATTTGCTCAGCTTTCACTTGTCTGTCATCCATTTGGGCATTCTTCTGTTAGTTTGACCTTCCTGTATGCTTCTTTAAAGAACTTGCCAATCCTGAATGATGTTTCCTCATGTATTAGTTTCTACAGGCTGCTGTTTGATTGTGACAGTCTGTGCAGGGAGTCAGGCTTCTTTCAAAACTGGCTGCCCATCCTGCTACTTCCCCTGCCCTCCCTTCCTCCCCTGCACTTTCCATCTGGCAGAGAAAAGTATGTGTCTGGAGTTATTTGAAAGTATTATCTGTGTAGTAAACTGATACATTTTTCATTTGTACTTATGTTAAGAACTCTGTATTTCTGTCTTGACTACTGTGCTTTTAATTTCATGTGTCTGTCTCTTCTGTGATGTTTTCATTTGGACATTGCTAATGTGCTTCTATTCAAACTAATTGTAAACCCTTGGATCATACAAAGTATTACTGTAAAATACTAGTAAGGGGGAAAACTGCATCTAGTTTATGGTCTTGTAAAGTACATCTGGGTCACCAAACTGTAGATAAATTTGCACAATAGGCTGGGAATCTGTTGAATTACACTGCTGGTTGGTGCAACTCATAGTGGAGTTGGCTCTGCTACAGCAAATTTCAGTGGTGGTGTATCTTCTCAATGTGCTCCCAGTCCTATTTGTCCTCCTGTTTCTGTAACCACGACAGTATTTGCTGTTGATCAGCCTCTTGAGGACATCATTGGCGCAAGCATCCAGGGGGCATTTAGTACTCTCTGAAAGGGTCTGAAAGTTGCTGCTTTCTCTTGAACTGTTGATTCCTTGTCTGGAGAATTTAGCTTGACGAAAGTATCCATGAGGGATAAGAAATAAAGGCACGCTGCCTTGAAGCATTAGGAGATCTTCTAAGGCTTTTTTTTTACAAAGAAGTCTCAAACCAAAAATAGGAAGTGAAGATAGTGAAGACTGGAGGAGATAAGGTCTTGGGGAAGTCCAGTTAAACTATTAGACACAATTCAGTTGGTCGGTCACATGGACACATGAACAAGTAATACTTTCATGTATGGCCTCAGATGTTTCTTATTCTGCTGCTTTGTTGCTTGGGAGTCATCCCTCCCTACTGTTTTAAAGATAACTATTTCAAGAGGCTGGCTGTTGCTATGTCTTCTGCTTTGCTGGCTTGTTTGTAGACAAATACTATCTCTGTAGGAGCATATTTGAAAAGCTTAGCTAACAAACCATCTTAGTGTTCATCTGAGATGCGAGTGTCTGTAAACTGTTTTCAGTAATGCAGGATTGAAGTGTGGAGAAAAACAGCTCTTGCAAGGAGTCTTGCAAAACATGGAGCAAAAGTATCACAGCAGCAGAAACTATTAAATGCTAACTAGAACTCTAGTTTCTTTAACTTAGAATGTCTTAAAACTTTCTGCTTCATAGTGCTTGTGTTTAGTATAGTAACTTTTTCAGTTTGCTTTTTTGTACTGGATTATCTCAGAAAGTAAAAATTGTGTGACGAAGATCACTAATTAACAGCAGGGTCAGATATAATGATGATAATCCTCTTTATGCCGTTTCCTAGATGTAATGGCACCACAGGGAAGCACCAAGCTGCTAGCCATCAAGGCAACAGTTGAATTTCCTAAAATGTTGTCTTCTAGCTCTCTCCCAGTATCTCCAAACAAAGGTGAGACCGTATGTAGTACTAACCTCGAGGAAGCTTCAAAACCTTCTGCTGAAGACATGAGGATGTTCATGTCAAGAAAAACCGTGGTTGCATTTCCTCAGCGCGTAGTTGTTTCTTCCCTTGAGGAGGAAAACCTCACTACACCTGCAACAGAAGGAGGCTTGAGGAAAGAGTTAGTTGAGGAAGAAACTTCGTCTTCATCCAGCTCGGATTCTAGCTCAGATTCTGAGGAAGAAAGTGGTAATGATGATGATTCAGAAGTTGCCATTAAAACCAAAGTTGAGTTTCCTAGACGAGATTCCGTCTTTTCTAAGAACATAGCAATAAAGGCATCAATGCTAGCAAAAGAGAAGTTGTCCCAGAAATCCCGCAAAGAATATGTAGCTAAGAAGAAGCCATGCAAAACAGAAGGTGATGTGTCTCACATCAAGCAGGTCACACTTTCTAAAACATCAGTCAGCCAGAAAACATCAAAAATCAAAGCAAGAGACCCCAAACTAAAATCGGCTCCAAAAGAAGCAGGATGGCAGAAGCTGGTCTTAGAACCGCGCATGGTTGAAAGCCAAGACCTGACCGATGTCACTCATAAATCTCATTATTTGGAGGAAAAGTCCATTGGAACCCAAGTAGCAGCTATTCAGCTGAAAGCTTCATCAGTGGCTCAGGAAAACAAAACGCAAAAACTGGTTTCCAGAGGAGAAGAAGAAAAAGTGAAGGAGGCACAGGAGTCAGAAGCAAAAAAAGTAACTGCTCCTAAGCTGAAAGAACAGACTTCTGCAAGCACAATGTTTGTGATGGGCACTACAGCAAAGGAGGAGACCGTTCAGGAAGCAGGAGTCCAGGCTGGAGAAAGCAGCACAATACAGGGTACAACTTTAAATTGTTTGAACTGTATTGATTCTTCTGGGCTAGGGTTTAACTTTTTTTTTTTAGAGGGTTTCCAAATCATCTCTGTTCACCATTTTCTGGTCTTTATACTGAAGCTAACTATGTAGCAGTGACTTTCTGGAAGATAAATTCTTGTTCACTGTTAATTGTTATAAGCACTCAGTAATACTCAGTTTCCAGTTATGCTGTGAAAGAAAGCGGTTTTCATTTCACTGTATTGATAGTTTCATAAACCAGTTACTTATAAAATGAAAACAAGATTGTTTCGCTGTGAGCAAAATAATGGGTTTTATATGACAAAACTTGTTTCCCCTCTTCTCTTTTCTCGGAAGGATTTGGTAGCTGCCTTTTTCCGGAGCCAAGCTTGATGCCATCTGTTTTTTGCTTAACTCCTGCTGTCTTTCTCTCTCTCTTTTTTTTTTTTTAATCTTGCAGTGTTTCAGATTTCAGTAGACTTCAAGAAATCATAGTGTAATGCCAGAAACAGGTACTGATTCTGAGATTGGTAGGTGGTAAGCAAGTCTTGTTGAAGTAGCACAGAGTTGACCTTATAACCCAGTTTTTACCATGAGTTGGGGAGGAGACAGTGGTAAGTTTCAGGAAAGAACATCACGTAATCATCTCCCTAGCTATACTTCCCTATCTAACTTACCCTTTTTATTTACTACCAGTCCTGTTAACTTACCTTCTGATCTTATTCTTTGTATTTCCATAGCAAATGCCCCTCTGTCCTGATGTGTTGTGGTGTACTGTTCTTGCCTTTCAGCTTAAGCAGCATACCATTCTTAAGACCCCTCTTCTGGTTGCTGCTTTGAATTAAAGAATTTGCCTATTTGAAAGTAAAAGCAGCATAATTGTAAAGCTGCTTGGATATCATCCTTCAAGTGAAATCCTCCCAGAAAAGGCTCCAGGGGTCCAGGTGGACAGCAAGTTAAACATAAGCCAGCAATGTGTCCTTGCAGCAAAGACCACCAGTGGTAACGTGGATCACATTAGGAGCCTTGCGAGCAAGCTGAGGAGGTGATCCTTCTCTGGCAAGATGCACCTGGAGTGCTGTGTTCAGTTCTGGGTTCCCCAGTACAAGAGCGATGTGGAGCTGCTAGAGAGAGTCCAGCTAAGGGCCACTAAGATAATGAAGGGACTGGAGTATCTCTCCTGTGAGGAAAGGCTGAGAGAGCTTGGACTGCTCAGCCCAGAGAAGAGAAGGCTCAAGGGGAATCTCATCGATGCACACAAATACCTGAAGGGAGAGTGCAAAGGCGGCAAAATAAGACTCTTTTCAGTGGTACCCAGTGACAGGACAAGAGGCAGTGGGTACAAACTGAAACACAGGGTTTTGCCCGAAAATCAAGAAACACTTTTTACTGAGAGAGTGATGGAGCACTGGCAGGGGTTGCCTAGACAGGTGGTGAAGTCTCCATCCTTGGAGACATTCAGTAGCTGCCTGGACATGGTCCTGGACAGCCTACTGTAGCTGCCCCTGCTTGAGCATTTCGGGTTGGACCAGATGACCTTCAGAGGTGTCTTCCAACCTCAACCATTCTGTGACTCTGAAGTGTCTAACCAGGTTAAGTGACAAATAATTGCTTTTGTACATTGGTTTCCAGGATACAGTGCTGAGTAAAAGACTTGCCTTCTGTTTTAAGCGATTAGTGGGCTCACAGTGTGATCTGTTTTATGAGTTGGAAGCTTAGCTTACCTTCTTCCCTGACCGCAACTCAAATGGTAAAATGCAGCACTGTTTACAAGTGACACTTTCTTTTTTTTTTTTCCCACATGGAAGCTGATATAAAGACCCAAAAAATGAGTTCAGTTAACTGCAAGTATGAGAGGGGGGATTTGGTCTTAAAGTGTCATGATGATTCAAGGTGAAGAATATTGAAGATCTATGAAACAGCCTCTTCTGCTCTGATGCTGTAAATCCGGAATAAGGTTAAACCCATGTGACAACTTTCCTGCAGATCTGTATCAATGGGGCAATAGCACCACTATGCCTCAGACTCATCCTCATCGTAACCACATCAGGAAAACCCTTTTGGGTAGGACCTGGCTTTGCTGAAAACGGCACTTTCGCTGTTGAGCTCCTCTAGCTCTGTGGAGGTGGTAAGGCTGTGACGGCAGAAAAGTTTCTGTTCGGTACATGCTTGAGAACTCTGCTGCAGTGGCTGTAGGAGAGGTAGGGGTTAGTACAGGCAAGCTCACACTCCTTTACTGCTGGTGAAATGTCTCTTGGTGCCAGGGGGTAGAAAAGAGTCAAACCTAGCTACACCGTGTTCAACAGTGTCACTGTTATCTCCAGGCATATGTTGTTCTCTCTTCCTTTTGAGGTCGTCTTTGAGAACAGCTAACTGCTTTTCCATGTTTAACGTTCACAGTTAATGTTACCTTTGGTAATCTGTACTTCTGTCCTATTCCTGTGTTCTTTTGTTCACCTGCAAACTGCAGGAGGCACACTGAAGATGTAAAAGCGATTGTCATCTGCTTTGTAGAACAGGCATGCGAAGCAGTCAGCAAAAACTGCTGACTTCAACTGCTAAGTAGCAGAATAGTAGCATGGTAACTCAGAAATATACTTCTGTTTCATTTTGGAAGAACATCCTGTGAAATGCTTGCTCTTTGAGAGAAAGCATAAATGAAGTCTGAAGTATGGGGAGGATGAACTCTGGGATAATTTTTTCCTTCAAGAAGCCAAGTACAGTGTATTTGGACAGGAAGAATGAGATTCCATCTGCTTTTCTTCCTGAGCATCTGCCTCTTAATTTGGAACAACTGCCTCTTGCAGGTTGAATGTACGCTTGCCTACGCTTGCCTGTTCTTGGGGCTGTTTGCAGCAAAGACCACATCATCTGACTTTTATATCTGTAGTGTTGTCTCCTATGAGCTGTCTCAGTAGGAACTGAGCAGTAGGCACAGAGATATTTCCTTTCATAGGTTGTGTGTGGTGTTTTGCTGAAACCATGGCTTACTATGTTGCATTTTATAAGCAAGTCTTGCAAAATGTTAGAGATATGTGCTCTTAAACTGACAGCATTCGGCTGCAATAATTATGCCATAATTAAAGGAAAATTCTGGTGTTCAGTTTTTTGGGTTTTTGTATTTTTATTGTAGACAGTTGTATTACAAAAAGAAGCTCAATATGATCTAACTTAAATGACTACATACAAATTTATGTGATTAAGCTTTTCACTAGATTATACTTCATGTCTTTCCTATTGTTAAAACTCTGGGTACATGAAAGTTAATTAATACTGGGAGTAAAGTTTTATTTCTTGCAATTTTCTTGGATGTAAAACCAGCCCGTAACAGGAACCTTTTATGTAAATGGTACTTTCTAAATATGCAGGATGTTGCAAAAGTGTAAGAATTAATGTTGGCTTTAATGTGAAGTAAGGACTTCTGAATAACTTTATTAGGTTATTCTTTTAGGAAGGCAAGCTGATACAAAGTTTAGAAGATTATATTTAGAAGAAAGGAAATTTACATCAAAAGCTCTTGATATATTACTGTTCAGTGTAACCACATTTGAAATTAACTGTGGAGATCTCAGTAATTCCTTCACTTCTCCCCACAGAAAAAAAAAAAATCAATCTGTAAAGTAGTTCTCATGGCTGTATCTCATGGTCCGACATGATGATGCATCATTTGTACTGCTGCTTTGCCTCTCCTGGCGTGCTCAGAATGTCACCTACTGTTCTGGCTGGAGTGAAAACCAAGGGAACTATGAAAAAGCCAGAAAATGCAGACATATGTCTTCAAAATATAAATTAAAGGTTCTGCCCTGTCTGTGCCCAGAATTAGGTGGTAGGTTGGATTTGAAAACCTGTGCTGCGTTAGATGACTTGTGCTGATTCCTGTTCCCCTACTACGTACTAGTGTGCAGCTTTTCAACCAGACAAGGTACCAGCAGAACTTAGTAAACTTACCCTTTTGTTACAGTTGCTGACTTGTTTTGTTTTGTTTAAATGTTGACTGGATGAGGGATCTGACAGCGTATGAAGGCTGGCTCGGTAATTAAGAAGATTGCCCTCTGGTGTGGCATCCTTATAGTCACCAGTTACTGTTTGTTTTCACAGAGACCACAGCAGCTGCTGAGCCCGCTCCAGAAGAATTCGATAATTCTACCTACAAGAACCTTCAGCATCATGAATATAACATTTATACCTTTGTTGATTCTGTTGCGGTTCTCTCAAAGTTCAGGCAGCCGCAGCCATCTTCTGGAAGACCTTCACCAAGGCACTGAAAGAACCACATTTAAAACAAATGCCCCCGCAGAATGATAAATTGTTCTATTTAGCACTGTTGCTTCATCTGTATTATAAATCAGATAATAAATAAATGCATGATAACTTATGCCTGTACTTTTGAACAGTTCTTCTTGGTCCTTGGAGTCTGTCACTTGTTGAGTTTTATGAATGAGCTGCAAATGAGTCATCACGGAATAAAAATAGCTTTTCTACCTCTCGGTATATATTATTTGGTGATAGCGTAAAAAAAAAATCCTGACTCTCCAGTGTCTCCAAACTTCTGATACTGACTGTTCCTTCAGTACTGTGTCAAAGAATGTCATGACCCTTGTGCGTATGTCTGCTCCGTGTGTGCCATGATTTTAGGAGGTGCTGGTATCACTGTAATGCAGTGAGCTGTTTTCCCTGCACACAAACATGCTCCCAGCTCTGAAGAGGTTACATTTACTCTGGATTTGAAGTTAAAATCATTGGCTGGAAACAGCATAAGAAGTGTTTGTCTCCTGTGGCAAGACTGTATGTTTTGTGTTAGTAGAGGAATGTAAGTTTATGTGATGTGATTGAAACATCTCAAACCCTCTGCTGTTGTAAAGGGAGAACGTACAACTTTATTTAATCTTCTGTTGGGGGTTCTAGCATCCAGGTTCGGCAGTAATTGAAATAATTTAAAATGCAAGAGAATCTCTGGGCAGTTCCTGATGAACTATACTACATTGATTAAACTCTGAGAGCATATTTCTATGGGTAGATTCAGTTGAATGTTATTTTGAAATGTGATGAAAATAGCATTATGGTCAATACCTGGTACTAATTGTTCAGTGGGACTGTTTTGGTTCCCACTGGGGGTTTTTTTGGGGGGGGGG
>VZSC01016084.1:65334-79499 GCA_013398225.1 Steatornis caripensis | reverse complement strand
TATAAGCAAGAGCCTTACTGCATACCATTGCTACTGATGTTCCAGTACTAACTATAAACACCAAGCCTTATCACTGCTAAAAGCGGCTACTGTCTGGAAAAACATGCAGTTAATTTCAGAGAGTGCAGCTTCTAAGAAGAGACTTAACTAAAAAGCACAGTTACTAAAAGAAAATTGGTTCTGTCCTGGCCCAAACCAGGACAACAGTGCACCTTCGGTGCATCCTACTCTGTTCTGTAGCGACGCAGGTTGCCTAAGTGGTCTCTAACCGTCTTCCTCCCCATAGCTTACACTTCAAGGTATAACATGCTGAAAGGGGGCTTACGTTAATTTTCCTAATTTTCAGCGTGGAATCTTCTATAGTGAATGGGCAGGGACCTGGGAGACTTCTCGAGATGCTACGCAGCGACAGTAGTGCAAGGAGGTTGAGGAGTTCCCACTGTGTCCTGTTGTAAAAACAAACAAAAAAATCTTGGAATGGCTCTTGGCCCAAGACTTTGCTATCTGCCTGTGATTTACAGCCCTCCTGTGCTATTCTGTATTGTATGCTGTTGTTTGCATAGAGAGTTAGACAAAAGGAGCCAACACAATAAGGGTAATACAGGCACTTGGGTACAGGTCCTTTGAACATTTGAGTGACTGACTTTACAGCCATGGTGTTCTTGTATTGTGGCTTTGTTTGTTTATTTGTTTTAATGTTATCCTTTGAGAGAAACTCCTCTAAACTCTGGGTGATTTTAATTAAACTCTTAGGACTCTAAATAAAATATCCCGTCAAGTTTCCAGATCATCTTTCTCCTCTCATGTGTTTCTCTTTCATGGAATTATAAATACATATTTATCTTTTCTATGATTCTACGGGTTTGGTGCTTACATCTTTTCTTTAGTGTTCATCTTAGGACGATGCCACTCCCAATACAATCTGCACAGATTTTTGAGTTCCCCCCCTTTTTTTTTTGGCCTACTCACATTCAATTACATTTGGTAATTCATACCCACCTCTGAAAGTCTTAGGATATGTGGCAACTTTGGGGTAGAAAAGACGGTATTAATGCATAGTTAGGGACATAAGTTAAAGCATCTATGTTTATGATAATAAAGTATCCCACAAACTTTGGGTCAGTGTATGAAGTCAGTGGGTCAGCTTTCGAAACTTATTTTCGACATCCCTGCACTCTCAACAAACTTTTAACTGCAAAATAGATTAACAAGAACGTGGTTCTGTAAATCTGTAGTGTCACAGAATACAGCCTATATGCATGTTAACTTCTAATACTCACAGAACTCGTGCCACGTGTCCTAGTAAAAATTAATGCCTAAAATTCTTAGCAGTAGTTGTCTTTTTTCTCCAGTCTGACATATGGTTCAAATGGCAGTATGTCTTTCCAAATCTGAGTGTTTTATCAAGCCTGGATAGATAGTTCCTAAAGCAGTTAATATCCAGTAATGTAAAAAATGAGCTGATTAAGATTATTTATGCTTTCATTTTCTGTTGGCTGACTTTTTGATTCGTTTTCTGTTTCTGTCTTACCTCTCTCCACAGTTATGAGGTGCTCTTGGTTGGCTGTTTGCACAGTGGAGATAGATACACTTGGTTTCTAAAATCTGTGACAGCATCTATCTAGCACCGGAGAGGGAACATGCAAGCCACAACACACCTTGTACTAGGCAAATGCTAACGCCTTGTATCAAAGAAGGGGGCAATAGTCACTTTTCCCCGGAGGCTTTGAAAGCGACTTGAAAGAACCACCCCTTCATGCTTTCATTTCTCTTTTTTATGGACTCCTTTTCCAAAAAGCATTTCCTATGCTTAATTTAGTTTTAAATCATGCCAGACTAGGCCATTCTAAACTGCATTGATGTTTCCCAAACTCTTCTGAGGTATCCCTAAAAGTCAGCTATATTCTATTCTTTGAGGACTGAGAGAAATGTGAGGCGAGCTGGAAAGAAATTCAGAATATAGAAAACAGAAGGATAACATAGGAACTGAGAGCAAGGATGGTCTTTATGACTCAGGTATTGGACTGGCTCTGGATCGTTTGTGAGACCCCTGGCCGCCTGCGTAACCGTTGGCAAGTCGCATAATTTCTTGGGTTCTCATCCTCACTTTATAGACGAGGGGTTAGTGGTCCCGACTTTCTCATTGTACAGCACATCTATTTAGCAAGCAACTCAGAATAAAATCTAGTAAAAAAAAGGGAAAGATTTTTTTCTTACATCTTCTGTGTCGAGAGTGCACATCGTTTAGAAACTCTGAGCTAGCCGAGGTTCTCCCAGGAGATGCGACGCTTATTAACAGCATGACAAAAATACACTTCAGACAGTCTGCACAGAAATGCCAGCAATTTTGAAATTGCATTCAGGCAATGGCAAGGCCGTTTAGATACAAAAAAAGCTTTACAACTGTTCCAAATACTTACTAGTGGAAGACTGTTAACAGACGGGGAAAAAATGGGGAGGTGTCCAAAACCAGCAATCCACCCTGGTGAGAAATCCAGCTGCTGGGAAGCGGAATGGTGCTGGAATTCATACCAGGTTGTTGTCTCTGGACACCAGTCAATGGCCTCCATCTTTTATATCACCCTCCCATTAGCCATAAGGATTCGGTGGTTTTCAGCTCCTTTTCTCTTGGCGGCTGGGTACGGAGAAAGAGCTTTTTCTCTCCAGTCCTGTCTGAAGAACCGTTTCAAAGCTGTTGTCCAGGGGATGAACATCGCTACTCTACCCCACTCCTGCCTCCTGAAGGTCACCGCTGGGCAGAGAAAAATCAACCGGTCTACCCTCCAGCTGCTTAGCTCCTGCTTTCTCATCGTTTACTGCTGGGCCCTGAGCGGCTTATCTGCGTAGTCTTCCTCCCCTCTGAACAACTTTAGGATTTACCTCTAGAATCAATGAGTGCTTTCTTCTGCGCAGTCTGGGGAAACAAGCATGTTTGAAAATCTCGATAAAGACACCTCATTCCCCCCTTCCTCCACCCCTGCAAATTTGAGATGACTATAAAAAAAGGGAACTAAAGAAAGAAATAATTGGGAGTTCTTTTCCTTTATGTTAGTCGTACTTTTATGATTGTGTTTTTTGAGATTTTCCACATAGCCTCGAGGAATGGGGAAGCTATTTTTTTGGACGTTCAGATTTCAGGTAACAACTACAAGATTCCAGCTGCTCGGGCCTCGGGCTTCATGATACTCACCGATTTATGTGCGCTAATGTTAAGAGATTTGGCAGCACTTCAAGCAAGTGAGTGAAAACAACGTGTTTATTCAAAGCTTCATTCTTGCCCTTTGACTCGATAGTGGCTGTGCAACTGGCCTGGCTGCTCAGCTCCGCTCTGCCGGAGCATGGGAAAAGTAGGAGCAGCAGCAAAGAGACAGCTGGCTGGCTGCTGACTTAGAAAGACATCATTGCGTCAGGTCACGCTTGGTAAGTTATCTTTGCAATCAAAAGGGCCAGGATTTTCCCCTTTTTTTAAGCGGGAGGTAAGTGCTGCACAAATTGACCACAGGGATTCGGCTGTGTCGAGTAAAGCGTCCCGTTCATCAGTGGCAAAGTGGCTTTTCAGCCCTGAAATGTAGTGCTTTTCTGACCCTTAAAAAAAAGATCTCTGCTGGACACCTTTCAAAACCCCTTCAAATGAACTGTTTGTAACCTTATTAGGATTTTCTTTTTCATTTTTAATATGTGGATGGTTTGAATGGAAATATTAAAGCCAGCACAAGCAATAAAGATGGACTGCCACTAAAATAAACAGTTTGGCCTCTGCACTGAGGAAGCAGATCAAGTCAAGAAAACATTTCCTAAAAGTCACTTCTCTAACTGTAAGACTATTCTAATAGCTGCTTCTTACTTAAAGCCTACACTATTTTGTAGTTTACTAATCCACACACTTAACTCAGTGTGGAAGTGCGAGTTAATTGACGTTCTGCTTCCAACGTGACACTGGTATTATGAAGGGCGCTAAACTGATACGTGAAATACAAAGTAAAAGCGAATACAAAGCAAAAGTGAAGCGATAGAGATGTATTTCTGAGAATCCCAAAAGAGTTTGCAAATGCTAGATTATGAATGAACGTGAAATAGTATATACATGCATACGGGTTGCTAGTAAAATTCTGGCTCTGGATGAGTCTTGTGGAAAAATTACGATGGATTTCTATCATGCCAGACTTTTGCCTTGTCTCTTTAAAACTCTTATGGTGAAACTCATAGGGAGGTATGTCTTGCCCAGTTCACATTTACTGTTGTAAAAGTATACATATTTAGAAGACTCAGTGGTAGGGAATCACATATGGGACTCTATCCTTGAAGTCACTAAGCCGGTGAGTGTATTTTACACCTATTTATGTTGAGCGGGCTCAGCAACTTGCAGGAGGAATGTAATGTCCTGAAGGGCTGAATTTGTAATTTGTGGTTGTGTATATATTTCCTTCGTGAAACCACATTTATGTGTCTGCATTATCGTTATTATTTTAAAGGTTTTTAACTTCTCACAACTCCTGTTTCTTTTTCCATAAGCCCTGCTACCCTGCCTTCAGCATTCTGACTTTTTAGATTTCAAATCTTGCCTATGGTGTTGAGGATCAGGTCGCCAGCTGGGGACATCTGGATGGGTTTGAGATCTGTGCATATCATAATCAAATCTCTTCACTATATATTTTGAATCCATGTTTTCATTCTTCCCCTGCATTTCTCATTGTTTTGTGTCCTCTCTGTATAGAGCATATGCAGTCTCATGCAATTATATAAAAATGGTTTCCTTATGCATGGTATGAATTTTTATAGCTTTACATTCACTTTCTTTCTTTCTTTCTTTCCATCATCCCATTTTGCATTTAAATAGGTAGAATAAGTTAGGTAATATGTGCACAGGGACTGCTCCACCGTGGACCGGAGCTCTAAGTATCTCTGTTAACACATGCTTCAGCCAAAGAAGTTTACAGCATGCAGAGGGAAAAGGTTATTGTTAGTGTAACTGAATAAGTATTAGGGTTAATATATAATGTATAGGTCTATGTAATGTATAGTTTTTATTCATCATAAAATGTTCAAATGACTTGCAGATGTATGACTGCTGCAGCTGTTGCAGACCTTGTAATGGCATTAGGCTCTGACTCAGAAAGCAGCTCGTTTGCCAAGAGATTCTGGCAGTGGCTACGGCTGTGATATTCCCATTGAAAAAAGTATTGTCAGCAGTGGAGGTGGTGATACAAAACTGAACTGCAGTATGAGAAAGGGGCAAGGCTGGGTCTAGGTACGGCAGGAAAATGGGGGTTCTACAAGCTTTCATTTTTTTCACCATTTAACTATATCAGTAGCGTCCTACCACTACGTGGTGTACCAGGGGAGCAGCTGGAATTTATAGTCGCCACAGACTCTGGCTACAGGCAGCTTATGTTATACTAATTTGGGGAAAAAACAGAAAACACCAAACCTTTGATAATGGAAAACTTTGCTTCTGAGTTTTAAAAGGATAAAGCAAGCTACAGTCCCTGCAAGCAGATATAATTGAGTCTCACCGTGCAAACGCAGCCTGTCGCACAAGCTGTGCAGCATGGGAGCTCGGCTACTTGCTGCCTATGGAGGCTGTGCTGTCAGGGAATATGCTTACTTAGCAGTCAAAGGAATGCCATCATCCTATGGATGCATACAGTACTCTGAAATAGCACTGAGGAAGAAAAAAAATCCCCTGCATGTTTTGTGATCGTTTTCCTAAGTCTGACTGAAGTAAAGAAAATAATGAAGATTGACATCTGAAATAGGCACCCATTTTATACGTGGGATGTCATACTGAGGTAAACATGCTGGGTTTGATACAGCTTTTTCATTCCTGTGCGACTGGAAAAGCAGAAGCATGATCATTTATAGAAGAGAATTGGAGAAGGCAGTGCAAAACAAAAGCACGGTTTTGACAGGGTTCGGTGATAATACTCAGAAAGTAGGACTGAGGGAAGCAAACCCTGGAGGCAGCTGAACTGTAAATCTTTGAAATGGCTGGTGAGGGAGCATAACAAGAGGCACCTCTCAATGAAGAGCAGATTTTGTCGCTGCCTGTTCTGATGCTTTAAACTACTTATGGAGCGTATGGGTTAGTTATGAAACGGACTGCAATGCTGACTCTTGCTTTCTATGAACAGTTACAAAGCCATAAGCAGTATAGTTTCTGGCACTTTTTGAAAGGCCTCTGCTGTTTCCAGTGTGTTCTTTCTGACCCTGTTCAATGCCATATTTGTGAAAGTAAAGCTACCGAAATATACAGATTATTAGAAAGGAGATGCAATCTACATGAACTTCACTTATTAGATTTAAAAAAAACAAAAATTCCAAGCCTTACTGATGTGACTTATGCATTACATGAGTAAAAGGGAATGAGTTGCTAACAGCTCCTTCTCTGGGGCTCAGAATTCCTTGGATAAGAGAAAAAAAGCCAGCCAGCACGACTGTGTTGGCTGTTGGTTTGGGCTATGAGCTGGGACCTTGGTCTCCCCTCCCCCTGGTAAACATGCTGCTCACTAGACCAGGGTTACTCCTTCAGTCTGGACAAGTCTTGGTCAGCAGACCAAGGTCTGCTGGAGAACTTTACCGAGGTCCCGTCAGCGGGAAGCAGTACATGACAGCAGTGCACCATTGAGCACACAAGCAATTCCCCCTGCCTCAGGGGCTGCACTTCAGCTCCTTCCTAAGAGTATGACGTTAAGTACGGGGCTTCCTGATGGATGCAAGATGTGACTCAGCTTGGACATGGGGCATGAGAGCAATCAGGGCATGGTACAGGGCAATTTTTATTTCTGGACTGGTTCTGGATCAAATGTGCTTAAATAACCCTAGCGAGCATCGTTCCATTGTCGTCTGCGCTGGTCAGTAAATACTGTGCGCGATGAGGAAGAATCTCGGTGCAGCTCCTATCCCAGGAGGCCCTATAGCAATGGTATGAGGCATGTGGTCTGCAGGTCTGTGGGATTTCATGCACCCCTTGTATGGGAGGAGGCTTAAGTCTTTCCCTGGGAATCTGTACCCACTTTGGGAAATAAACAGGATGTCGCAACCTGAAAAGAGCTGAAAAGTCACTGCCCTGCAGCTTCCAGGTTAGACGGTCCATGGGGGAGGTGACTCTGTATCCTCAGACATCACAAAGATTTGGGAGCACGCCTCTCGGGACGTGCCAGTGTGGCACAATGCATCTCTGGAGCTGTGGATCCCCGACTCGGGTCTGAATGGGCCAGGCTTTCTCGGAGGAACGAGCAGACCTTGCAGGGATACAAGTTTGGATCCCAGAAGCAGTACTGCCTTGCTAGCATAGTGCTCAGTCTCAAGCTAATTGGCCTTGCCTCTCGGACCACCAACTAACCTGGGCACAGCGTGACGTTAGTATTCCTGCTACTGCTTCCAGATCCAACGCTACTTCATGGCAGAGCTAGCATAGGGATCTCTGTACCTTACTGCTCTGCAAGCTCTTGACATATCCTTTCTTTCCAAAAATGTTTTCTCATCAATAAATCTTGGAAAAAATGTCCAGAAAGTCCCCCATATGTCCTCTTTCTTGTGAGGAAAGGCTGACTGAGGCAGTCTAACTCCAAGACAAACTCGCTGGTGGGCAAAAGGACATTACAGAAATGCAATCTGTAAACGGGTTCAAAAAGGGAATAGAGGAATTAATGGAGGAGAAGCCTGCCAGTAGCCACTGAATACAAGGGTCTGATCGCAACTTCTGATTCAGAAAAGTGCTAGACTATCGATCCCAGGAGCTCCTGAGATACACCAGAGGAAGGCTGACCCAGTTGTTTCCATGTTTCTCACACTCTTCCACTAAGCACTTACTACTGGCTGCTGTTGGACTCAAGGGAGTTTGACCCACATGTACACGTGGAAGGAAGGATTGCCCTGCATTTAAGAACTGGGTGCCAGCTAGGTCCATCCAGGCTGTCATGCATGCACGTGTTTGTTAGCCTTGTACTCAGATGACAACAGCCCTTCATGTTGAGTAAGAGCCTGAAAGCATTAATGGGAATGCTGCCCCAAACATCAACCATCAGCTGATCCAGAGCCTGATCCAGATGCCTCACTGCTCCAAAGAGGAAGGGCTTCAGCCAGATGTGGTGGTAGGAATGTGTGTCACATCTGGAGTAACAGTGTGGATGTGGGCCTGGAGGATATGGCGTTAAGTACTGCGGTGTGGACCATCAGAGACGGGCTTGTCTACTTTCAGCCCAGGGGTGAGTGTGCATGGCAGTTTCCACAAATCCCAGCCTGGCAGAGACAAGAAGGGAAGTATTTGTGCAACGCTTCTGCCCTTGGCATTTCCTATTTGCTTTTAGCTCAGTGCAGACGTCTGTGTGGAGCTCAGCTTTTCTTCTGCTTTGTGCTAGGAGCTCAGGTGCCTGGCTAGACGGTTGCATTAGGCAGCAAAGCACCTAATCCTCACTGAAGGCCACCTAATCCTCTCAGCTTAATGGCCTTCTACTCCTTCAGATAGTCCCTTTATTTTTTCTCTATTTGCTCAGCAATTGAATTCTTTCCTCTTCCATTTGCAAAACAGTGTCGGAAGCAGGCTGGCTGGCCGGCCATTCTCGTTCCCTGTTGCCAACACCTCTCGGTTCTTCTAGGCTCCAAAATGCAGAAACCCGTAAAAGCAGCTGGAAGTAAATGAGTAATGGAGAGGAAAGGCAGGTCTCTATGGACTGAAGGAAGTGCTCTGTAGACCAGTGTTTGAGAACCTCTCATTAATGCTTCCTGGTTGTTTTTTCTGCATTTCACTTTGATGAATCCAAATCCCGCTCAAGCCGGTGGGAATTGTTCCACTGACTTCTGTGAGAGTTGGATCTACCCCCTGGTCTGGAAGGTAAAACTAGTCTCACTGGTTTTCTTTTATTTCCATTGGTTTTACTTTCTGCTCCTCAACTCCTAGGAAAACGTGAATGCTTTCGTAGTCCTCCATGGTGGGATTCATACAAAATATTATCTTTTTATGTTTTTCGTAAAATAAAAAATCAAGATGTGTATTCAATTGCACCTCTGTCATTCCGGCTCTGCTTTTCTGCCCCTCTGCCCTGTTTTTTGCCCCTTCTCGATCCTTCCAGAGTGAGGTAAATGGAAATGTCTTTTTAAGTAGAACACATTTTTGAAGAAACTTTGCAGTCGAACAACGAGATACTCTCAACTTTTGGCATCATTGAAAGCAGACAGTTTGCCCTCAGAATGTGGTCTGTTTATAGTATCTCAAGTGGAAAAAAGATACGTTGGGTTGTGAAAGATGTTTGTTCCGTCACCATGGAACTCCTCGCGCAGTTCCCAGGGCCAGGCATTGCACATGGGGAGGTGACGGTGGATTTCTACATCACAGCTCAGTCTTAAGCTTTTAAGTGGAAGCTGTACTTTTATGATAAGCTCTTTTTCCTAAAATAGCAGTTTGTTCAAATTAACAACTCCGATGGCAGAAAGGGAGCGATGTAGGGTATGGTACTACAGAACACAGAGACGGGAACATTACCTTATAGAGCTTTGGGGTTTTATCCTCCCGATCGCCTAAAATTCTTTCCAAGTAACGTGTTAAGATATTGGTGATGCAGTGACTCAACCATATAAACAGATGGGGTGAGTAGTATGCAGCCAGTGATTCAGCTAATGTACAGCTTTGGAAATTCAAGTTTGATTTATCAAGAGGAGCAATGTTGAATAAGAAGTTTATCATTTTTCCTTTTTTGAAGGAGGGTTTAATTCTACTGAACAGAGAGGGTGGAAAAACACAGGACAGCAACAGCTCATCAAAAGGATGGCATCTTGATCCCCACACAGAAACTCATTGCTGCAGTACTGCACTGCAGTGCCAGCTCTTGGTCCCAGCCCAAGTCCTGCTGTGGGACATAAGCTCTTCATTTCTCCACAGGCAATGTTCCCAGCTGAGTTACACAGATCTCCATGATCTAGTTCAAGCAAAGCTTGACATTTATTTTGAATGAGTTAACTCATTCATTTCAGCTTTAAAATCTTAAAAGCCATATCCATTATAAAGTAAGTCACACATTTTTCCCAGGCTCCTCCTATACCATGTGAAGTTGTGGCTGCAGATGTGAATGTGCTGTGCCTGCAGACAGGACGCACAGAGGTTGCTTTTTGGAATGCTCTCCAAACAGCCAGAGGACATCTAAGTCATTGACGTGTCTTCTTACATACTTTTTTCCCTCGGAGTGATGAAAGAAGAAACTGGTTTGCTGCAGCAGCCTCCCGTTGTTAAGAGATGAGCACTTAAAAACTCACCTGATTTTTATGGAAATCTGGGGAAAACCCTGCTCTGTTTAAATTATTCCAATCTTATCACTGCAATTACAGTCTTCATTCAGTAAGTTATGAGTACAGATTACTGCCACCTGCATGGAAGCCCATCCGTTCACCTCTATGTAAATGTTTCCTTTGAAGGCTTCATTATGAAAGACTTGCAAAGTACACGATCAAAAGCCACACAAATTTTTCTGAATGGGTTAGATGTCTATGAATGTTACATTATGTACACAGTTATAATATTTAGGACTTGGAAATTACTAAAGGATGTAAGAGTAAGCCTAATTCATCTAGCAAATGTATGTAGGATCCAGTTTTGTCCTCTAATACACTTATGCAATCCTAGTATCACTAAACAGAAAGCATTTTTCAGAGAATAGATCTGGGAGAGTGCTCTCCTCATTCAGTGAGACGAGACCTTCATCGCTCAGCATTTGCAAATATCTGGTCCAACTGTCAGGAATACTCTTATATATCCAGGACTGTTCTGGGTAACCAAGTAAGGTCCTGACCCTACAAACGTATCTGTGCTTGCTTTAAGTGACGAGTTGTACTTAATGAGCGTATTTAATATGTACGATGTGAAGAAAATAAGAGAAGTTTGAGAATCTGAGTATTCTGTTAGTTGCAGTTGTAAGCCTAAATATTACACAACCTCATTTTTACTACTTGTAATTTGCAATTACAAAGCGTTAAAGAGGCACTCACCCTGGTGTACAGCTTTTGCTTTTTTAGAGAAAAAACCCCAGCACTCACACCATTGCATTTAAGTGAGTACACCCGTCCCAATGGAAGTTCATAGCATAAAACTACATTGGTTGTCTAATAATCCTTTTAAAATGTGTGGTATGGAGAATTTCCTCATGATTGCTGTCTTCCGTCCTATGTCTTGGACCCTCGTCCTTTTGCAGAACTAAAGAGGGACATTGCAGTTTGTCCGGACAATTAGAAACAAAGAAAGAAAAGGGTACCTATCCTTTCCCTTTTTGTTTGTTTGGCTTGGAATCGCTCCTCTCAGCTTCTTCATCCTTTTCCCCTGCTGCTCCTCTCTTCCCAGCTCCTTCTATTTTCCAAAAGTTACAGGCTTCTCTCAAAAGCCTTGTAACTTTTAGCACTTTTCTTAAATCTTCATCTCCTGGAGTAATTTCAGCTGTGATATTTTAAAAATTAAGCTTAGCTTTCAAGCCTGCAGGGGCTGTATCAGAGAGAACAGAAGATAAAATGAAAGCAGGGACCTCTCGGCAGTGGCTGGGAACAGTGCATTCCGTGAGTTTTGACATGGGCAGCTGGAAGGCACAAGTTAGATCAAGGGTGAATTTTAGGTTACTTTCTTATGGGAACAAGGTTTACATGGTCATGTCATGTAGGTACAGGTATATTTGGGGTTGTACCCATATCGTTCTAATAACATTTGAGCCTAGCGACTTACTGTAGCACTGTAGGAGACGATAGGATTAAAGCTGTCAGAATAATTTAGTTCCTGTAACTTTAATGAAGACAAGTTGTGGGGCAGGGAAGATGTATCATGTACTTCCTAGATGATGGAAAGTCTGAAGGGGCAACAGCATCCACTGCCTAAAGAGAGACCTTACATACGCCACAACTTTGGAAGAGATTTCAGTCAAAGCTTGCACCTTAGACCCTACAGTTAACAAACCACGAGGCACAAACGTGTGGGGGAACAGGCTTTCTTAATTCTGGTGCTTGGGGAGTCACGTGCTTTAAGATCGAGGGAGTTGTTAGTTAGAACATTTATTGATACCATGGAAAGCATAAGAGGCTGAGTAGAGTGAAGGATGGAGTAACCTTAATTACGAAGGAGACCAAGAGATGGGATTACTGGGGTGAAGGGAAGACAGCAAACGGGGAACTTCTACACCTGTTGTGCAAGAGGGAGTTGCTGGGGAAGAGCAAGTGGCAGGCAGGAAGGGAAGGAAAAGCAAAGGGAAGCAGGAGGAGAAAGGAAAATTCAGGCTGGGAAAGGCATCAGTAGGGGCTTTGAAGACCACTGGGAGACGTGATTAAACTAAAACTAAATTAGTTTGAACAGAATCTGCACTTTCTCAGAAGAAATCGGTGAACTCCTATCCAAAGAAGTGCAGGCGAGGCAGAAGGAGAACAAAGCGCTTGCAGGGAGAATAAAATTTGAAGAAGAGTCAGGTCTGGGCATAGGAACCAGTTGATTTTAAGCACTGTTCAGTGAATGTGTCGCTAATGAATGTGTCAAGGGTAATGAGAGATGAAACTTGTGGTAGAAGGCAGCCTGGCCACAGGAACTCTAATAGAGGTGTTGTTACACAGCGCAAGAGCAGGAATAGAGAAAGGGGGTCTTGTGAGTAAGACAAACTAAGAGTTGTAATTTTTTAAAAACCCTGTTTATGTAAGTCATTTGCATGAACTTTGAGACCTGATTCGCACATCTGAACACTCTGGATTAGCACAGTTCATTTTCTTTCCCACTTTCTCTGCTAGGTGTACAAGTTCTTTCTCTGTTCACAAGCCCGACATCCACGTGGTTCTGAGTGTACAGGGGAAAATGGCTCGAAAACAAACTCCTGTAAAGGCTCCAAGCAGTCTAGTGAGAGGATGAAACGACGGTTTTGTTAGTGGGCAAATGGTGGCAGTGTGCACAGTGACTAGATTCCTGAAGACCGAGAGCAACTGTGCTGGCTGAGCAAGGTCCTGACACAGCAGTTATGCTCAGAGGGCTGAAGGCAGACGTGGCTCACAGGAACATTTAAGTAGCCGTTTCTATTACCGGTCCATTAGCCAGGTCTTCTTTAAGTGGCCTGGCCCAGGAAAGCGTTATATAAAACAAACCAGGCGGCTCGATACCGTTAAACCAACAGGAAGAGTGGCACGGACCCCGGGAAGAATGTAGGGCATTCCCAGTTTGCCGGGATTCGGGATAATCTGTTCTGCAGAGGGACAACAAAACCTGAAACCAAACCTTCTTTGGTTTTGAGCTGAGCTTCCCAAGATGAGATTTGCTCTCTGTGGATCAGCTTCTTGCCTCTCCCCGCCCCCCTGGCCCCTTGATACGTTTTGCCGTTAGAAAGGTAGGGAGAAATGGCCAAGGTCACTTTCAGACGTCTCCAGAGATGAGAGATCACCTCGGTGAGCCGGCTCAAGGGGGTACATTCACACCCTTTTGCCCAGCCGAGAACCGACAGGAGAGAAACCGTTCCCCCCGCCCCAAGTTTCTGGGAATGGGTCTCGTAGAGCCTTCGGGGAGGCCTCCAACGAGAACCTAGCCCCCCCCTCGTGCCCTCTCCGAGGAGGAGGCGGCAGGCGGGAAACACCCGGCGGCGGCCCCCGCCTAACGCCTGCCGCCCTCTCCCCGTGTGGCGGAGCCACTTGGTATCTCCCTTCTTCTTCCCTCCCCAGAGGAGGTGGTGGTTTCACCTCCCCCATCTGCGACCCCGGGGAGGGGCGTGGCTAGGCTCGCTCGGTCTTCCCCCGCCCTCACCGTCCATATTCATGAGCGCGAGCCGGGAGGTGCCGGCGTAGGGAGGCGGCGCGGGGCGGGGCCGCCGCGCGCCACCTCCCTACGCCGGCGCGCGCCCCGCCCCCCGTGGTGAATATTGATGAGGCGTGATGCGCGGCGTGGTGTCGTCTCGGGCGGCGCGGCCGGCGATTGGCCGGGTGCGTGTGTGCGCGGTGACGCGCGTCGCGGCGGTGCGGGTCCCGATTGCTGCAGCCGCTTGTCAGTGTGACGAAGATTGGCACCCAGGTAAGCGCTGTCACTCAAACCCCGCTCCCAGCCAGCCAGCCACCCAGCCATCCATCACGGCGCGCCCGCCGCCGCCGCCGCCGCCGGCCGGGCCCAGGCGTACCACCACACCGTTGCGGGGGGGTGGTGGTGGTTGTGGAAGGAGGGGGTGGGGGGGGGAGCC